>JARHVA010007604.1:0-127500 GCA_037957365.1 Torreya grandis | reverse complement strand
TTCTAGAGGGCTAAAAAATAGGTATAGATCTAAAATTACTAGTTAATGATGTTTATCATGTTTTAATATTTTTGTGTAGTGCAAGATATCTGGGCCATTATAATGATATGGATTAGACTACGATATATACATTTAGGTACATTGAGATAGGGAATATGAGTCTTTCAATAATAAGGAGGTCTAGAACTAAAGGGTAGGGCCCTAATTGATATTTGTCAAATGTACAAGACTAAGATGTTATAAGTATATATTTTTAACATCCACATCCCCCCTTAATACAGAAATGCATAAATGAAATTAATAGTTTAAAGAAAGGAAATGTATACACGGGTGCATATAACACACCTTGCCTTTGATTTAGTTAACTTTAACTGAATTGTTGGTGTATGACATATAACCAATAGCATGTTATAGTATAAATTAGTGCATATAATATAAAATTTTAAATAATTGAAATGCTTGAAAATAAAAAGAGTAAGGAATAAACCTGTGTGCCCATGTAACCATGTTTCCTCTTGATGATTTTACATGGTAAAGATGCTTCTTCATGAAGGATTGGATATGGAGAAGGTTCACACCTAAAACTTGGAGATTTTGAAGAGGGATATTGGAAATATTATTCACCCAATTTGGTGCAAGGATGAGTTGTGACAAACATATTTAGATCATCATATCTTAATCGCATAACTCAAGTGTGAATATATATATATATATATATATATATATATATATATATATATATATATATATTCACACTTGAGTTATGCGATTAAGATATGATGATCTAAATATTTGTGTCATAGCTCATCCTTGCACCAAATTAGGTGAATAATATTTCCAATCTCTCTCTCTCTCTCTCTCTCTCTCTCTCTCTCTCTCTCACACACACACACACACACACACACACACACACACACACACACACACACACACACACACACACACACAATATGATAAGGGTGATTGATTTAATCAACTCATCCTATAAATATAGTGATATTAGATAATTTAATCACTTGAATATATACATATGAAAATGTTTAATTATTTATTCACTTTAAGCTATAAAATGAACCCACTGCTACAATAGAAAAGGATCAATAATAATACATTCTAGTGTAATCAGTGTATCTTAGTGAGTAGTATAATTGGTAAATTTATTAATTTTTTATGCATAGCATGGAATATGCACCTATCATATGTATGAAATGGAGTATATGTGTCATAGATATGAAAAAACTCTTTTTAAAATCTATGCACAATTGATGAAATGTATAGGGTTCTAACCCAAGTGTATATATGAATCATGAAATTGAACTAGAGATTTTGCAAGTGTGGAGGTCATGTATTTATGGCATGCCCAAACTGAAGTCTAGAGATACTAAGTAAGTGCATAAGTGTGGAGGCAATGTTATTATGATATATCCCCAATACAAACTATAAACTATGAAAATGTATGTGTGGATGTCATTCCTTTATGACATGTCCCATTGATGTCTAGAAAACTAAGAAAATGTGGAGGTCATGATTTATATGGCATTCCCCCATTGAAATTATCCCCTCACCCCCCACTTTTAAGGTGAGGTAAATAGAAAGTGATAGGTACCTTACCTCTAAAAAATAAGGTAATTATATAAACTATGTACGAATCATGAAACATATAAGGATGGCATGCCGAAGTAGATATATTAATTAGGCTCGTAGTATGTGATCACATAAAATCCTAAGAAGAATGATATAGATTATGAAAAATTATAGAAGATGATAGTACAAGCTCAAAAAATAATCAATCATGCACACAAGAGCACTTAATGTAATGAAATATGAATAGTCCAAGGAAATCTCATACAATGGGGATGTTCAAATATCGTACAATAAAAATGAATGGCATATTTAAATGTCTAATAAACATAGAATGACATATTTAAATGTCTAATCAACATACAATGGCAAAGGGGCCAAGTAAAGAAAATATTTAAATGTTACATAAGTAAGATAATAGAAAGCATATAACAGACTCAATGTAATAAAAAATAGATGAAACATAAAAAATTGACATAATCATATTATACTAGTCCCTACATATATGTGTTAGCAAAAAATGTTATGCAGCATAGAATATCAAGTACACTGTGAAAGATATGATCATAAATATATACATTTGTAAATATTAACATATAATCTCAAACATGATATTATATAAATTATCATAAAGGATATGCAATGTGTATCAATCATGATCAAATAAAAATATGCCCCCAACGTACTATATGAAATGAGTAGAGGAAAGGTAATATATCTTATGTTTGGCTATCCCTGCATCACACTAAAATATGCATGAAACATAAGTGTATATAGGAATGAAATGATATGTTATCTAATAACGTAAAGCAAACACCATAGATGCCAAGGAGTTAATAAAATTTGTTAATGCTAAATATTTTTGAATTCATTTGACTATTTTTGTATTTTCTTGAATATTTGATTTTTATAGGATTGTTAGTGTTTGAAAATTACAAAATATATCTAATAATCTCAATATGGTGATGCAAATATTCAAGGAGTGGTAAATGAATAACATTTTTTGAATGAAATGTGTTAGATTTTTACATAGTAGAATCATAAAGTGTATCATGTTCTTGTATCAAGGGGATGCAATGATTAATATATTATGCCTCTCGCTCTCTAATGATGCTATATTTAATAGAATTATTATTACAAGATGTCTTTGATTTCTATTTTTTAATATGTTCTATGTCATTTGCCTTTACTAATATGCCATTACTTTTATCTAATTTTATGGTGGTTGAAGACACACTTCCTTTTTGTTGCTTTTTATCTAAATATATTATTTCTTTGGAGAAGGATGTAATCTTGCTTTGATGATAAAATGATATACAAATTTATTTTCTATCAACCACTGCTGCTATTGAGTGTAACCATGATTTTCAAGCACAACATTATAAGCATTTGGATTATAAGTACCCTAAAAATTAAGAGAACATTTTTTTGAACAAACAAAGATCTTAATTGAATTTATCCCATACTTGTTAGAATCACATTAGTTTCATACACATGTTGAAACTTATTTTCAAGAGAGTTAATAAATGACAGAGAATAAAATTTTGTATCTTGATAATCCATAACCTTGATATTTGTAATTTTTTTCACCAAATGTTTAACCATAAATCTAGATATGTGGGGGATATAGGGTTAAAAAATATATAAGTATTTATAATACAAGGGTGATAAAATAATATATAGTAGGCCCATCAATAAAAAACTTAGATAATTAATATTTTGAGTTTATAAAATTGAAATGCTAAAAATAATAGAGTTTAATTATTAATATATATTATAATAAATAATAAACAATGGTACTTATTTTTTTTATTATGCACAATAAGATATGGACTAGGAATAAGTATAAAACATGCAAGATCAATATTTTGTATTAGTCATCAGCTTCTGTAAATTTTACTTATGTGGCCATATACATGACCATCAACACTAGTGTTTTCCCATGATGCAATTGTCCAATACATAATGACTAGATCTAGATGAAACAATGTTCTTAATTATAGGTCTTCTATCAATTTTATGTTGATATATTTAGATATGAAATATGGGTTGTTACTCTTCATTTATTGATCAAACCCTATCTCTTCACCATTATTCACCCTTAGAATGAGTTTTCTAAAAAATGGGTTAGTGGGTTCATGGTGTCAATTTCACCTAAAGGCCCCTCTATTAATGGGTGCTTCCTACATATTCAATACTTTAAGGAGGGATTGATAATTATTTATTTTTCCCCTATGTGTGAGAAAGTATGTGCACAAGGGTGAAATATAATATATGAAGATACATGCAAGGATCTAACTTGTAATTATAAAAATATTACTCATGGGCTACTCTTTGAATACGTATGACCTATAATGTGACTATAAATATGATTGACATGAACATAGGAAATAAAATGGTAGAATAAAGTGATTGTGGATTTGATTATTTTAACTTTGGTAGGTGTTTCCTTGGTATTATATAGATGAGGAATGAGAAGGATTATACTTATATTTATACCACACCTTTTACATATATCTCATGATAGGATTCAATAAGAAAATTAGGCTGACCCATGGGTTTCAACAATTTTGTAATTTGGATGAATTTTGGCTACTGGAAACTAGATAAGGGTCTGGACACTACCATCAATAATGGTGTCCCTCTATGGCTAGTAGTGTGTAGAGGGTTGGAAAAGATGTATATATCTAAAATTACCAATGAATGATGTTTATCAGGTTTTAATATTTTTGAGCAATGCAAGAGATGTAGGTTATAAGAATGGTATGGATCATATTAATAGATAAAAATTTATGCACAGTAATATGGTGAATGCAAGACTTTTATCACTAGGGAGGTCTATAACTGAAGGGTAGATCCCTTACTAATATTTTTCAATTGTACAAGACTGAGATGTTATACATATCTAGTTTTAGTATCTACAAAATCATGTCAAAAAAATTAATTGACATAAATACATCAATAAATAGCCTAATCAAATAATCCACACCCAAATATGACATATATACATTTGTGAATCATTCCTCTGACACTAACACTATCACTATTACCATTTGTGTCAAATAACACCCTAAAAATGTTTTCCATCCAACATGAGCCATATTTTTCATATTTTGTTCAACACACTTCATGTGCTTCATATGATTGAGAATAATAGACATTTACAAAGAGAGTGAGTCTCTTATAGACAAGTTGGAATAACTATAGAGTAATTTCCTACTCTATGTCGTATTCAATTATTTTGTGTCGAGCACTACAATTTTGGTTCTTCGGGCAAAGCGGCAGAATTTTAAAGCAGAGGGCCAGTTCATTTTGCCTAAGTGTTGAGATGCAGTGGAAGCTGCCAAGTGTTGCCCTCCGAGCAGGTCTTTTTCCCCTTCTTGTTTCCTTCGTCTCATTTTTTCCCAAGTTTTAGTTCAAGTGGATGCTATCAAGTGTCGCTTTCTGGGAGATAAAACCTACAGTTGGCATTCCTCGAGTACCCTTTTTGTAACCTTTGAGATCCGCAGACCGTGCCACATACCCAGTATCAGTTAAGTAGAATGCACCACGTGTCAGCATCCGCGTCTCATATCAACATCCACACTTCATTCAAAGACTTTCAACATAAGGCAACAGAGAAGGCGTAAAGTGCCAAGTGGCAGTTGCAGAGGCCCTGAAATACCTTTTTGGAGAGAAACCGCAAGCCACCATGTGTTGTCATCCGAGAGACTTTGGTCCAACGATTTTGTTCAATGCATAAAGGTGTCCTTTCATTTTTCTCAAGTGCTAAGAGTAGTGGAGGCTTCCAAGTGTCACTCTCCAGTCCCTTTCTACCCCATCCCCAAAAGGTAGCAGAAGGTGCCACGTACCTTTAGACAAAGAAGCAGAAGATGCCACGTATCTTCCCAGGAGCAGCAGAGATTCCCATGTGTCAATGTCTGAGGGATCATCCTCGAGTTTCATTGATGAATAAAGGTTGTGGTGGGCCTCGGGTGTTACTTCAAAATCCATGAAAGCTGCCAGGTGTTGCCATCCGTAAGAGCCTATTATGAGTCCCGAATAAATCTACAACATAGCCAAGGAAAGGGAGAGGGCCACGTGTCTTCGATGAACCTGATAGAGAGTGCCAAATGTCATTTTATGATGTCTAAAGGAGAGTTTTTCATAAATTGGCTAAGGGTCCTCTCCCATTACAAACAGAACAGAGTGCCCGTCTACCTGTTATAGTGAAAATGGAGGGAAATTCGGTGAGAGTTAATTTGAGTAGATGGAGCAGTGCACCAGGTAGTTTTTTTGGGGCTTGCAAGCATTGAAGATGCAATTTGTTTGTCTCCTAACAGCGTAGGCAGAATAGATAGTTGAGCGGCCCAGTAGGTGATGAAATTTGAAATTCAGGTGCAAAGAGAGGAACTAGTCAGGAATCGCCATGCCGCAGTTAAGGGCAGCCGTTCTTCTCCATCATGGCTTTTTAAAGCATTAAATGCACCAAAGTTCAAATTATTATTATTTTTATTTACGTATCTAGGGATATAAAAGAAGAAGAATTGTAAGATCTAAAGAGGGGGGAATTCTCATAGTTTTAGACTTTCAGAGTTTTTGACCAATAATATCATTTGCTTTTGTTACATTTTCCTGAGTTGAAAGGTTTATATGACTATGTGTGTTTCTGCATATTTTGTATGACTGGAAGATTTAATAAGAAAATTGAACACTATGCCCTTGTCGATGTTATCTGTGTCATTTGCAAAGTAGTCTATGCTAAAGATTTTCTAGTGTTGTGATTGGAAATGTTATTTGCTTTTGTCCCATTTTCTGGAGTCTGAAGTTCTACATAACTATGCTTGACTTCTGCGCCTCTAATGTGATTGGAAGATTCTATTAAGAAGATTGAACACTATGCCTTTGTTGACAATTCCTATATCTCAGTAAAAGACTCCCATGTTGTGAGCCTCTGTTTATGTTATTCCAATCTTTTACATTGATCATGCACTTGTCTGCTCTTAAATGTAATAGAATCACATAATAGTTTCACTGCACTTAGATTAGGATTAGGATTACTCTCAGGCACATCGCCATAGTTAGGTTTCAATTCCTACATTTTGCATTTTTGTTTAGTCTCCTATCCCTTTTCCACAACACCCAATACAAAAGAAGAGACAAGCTTCTTTAAAATCTAGAGGTTGTTTTCAAGCTGCATTGTCCCACAGCTTGAAACTTCCCATTGTTGTTGATTAAGATCTAGCACAATTTTAATACATCAACAATACCTAGATTAGAAAGTTTGAAATATTATTATATCACAAACATGTTAGTAATATTCCTCATTTTTTTTATCATTTAAATTTTAACAAATATATTATATATTTATTATATAAAATTATTTATTTATTTATTAATATTACATTAAATACATTGAATATTAAATAGATATATTATTTTTCAGATCATAATGTTAGTGTAATATTCTACTTGCACTATTTTTTTAACTTTTTTTGATATGCTGGGGTTAAAGGGGTAGAATAGCCTATACAAAAGGATGAAAAAAATATTAAAGAGTATAACAATTGATTAGAAATAGAGTGTCAATAATTTGGCCTCCCAAGCCAAATATCAACCCCTACAATTAAAAACTTTCATGAGCCCTTTTAAGCTTATTCATGGTGTCTATAAATTGTCATTATCTGCTAAATTCTCCTTGAAAGTCATTTTAACATTGATTAAGGTCCATGTTTGTGCTAGTCATTGCTTGGAGAGATCATCATATGCCATGGCTATCTTGGGTCCTTAGGTGATGTACTAGGTCTTCATGATGGTCATTAAATGGGTGAAAGAGTGTCATAGTGGTTTTGAGACATAAACAGTTGTTTGAACCCTATTTGATAAAATTAAGGATCTTTAGTAGAAGTTAAGGTAGTTTGACAAGATTAAGGTTTCCAGTTGTTATGGTTTCAAGCTTGTTTTAAACCAATTTTTGTGATAAGATCTTTTTTAACAGATATAAGAGATGTTCAAACCTTGTTCAAGTAATAATATTAAGTGAAATGATGGGTTAAAAGTCATATTCCATGATACACTCATCCAATCCTAGTTCAAACCTTGTTTCATCCTCTAAACCATCAAATGATCATTCAAACATGCTCTAAGCCAAATTGCATTGTGAAACCTCTGGAAAAAGGTACTTTTAGGTGTTTCATTATTTGTAAGGGTCTTAAAGGGGTCCCATTTTCATCTTATAGTCATGAATACGTGGTTTCATATCATAAAGATTCCATTTTGGATCCAAACTCATCTCTCACCCATCAAATAGGCCCCACAAGTGTTAAATCATGAACTTTCAACTTCCCCACCTGTACCACTTATCTTGAAATGTTATTTGACTTAATTTTCCCCCCTTCTAATCACCAATGGCATCCTAAGGCCTGAAGCTTGAAGAAATGGAAGAAAATAAGGTGTTTACAGGTGTTACATAGGTTGTACAGATATGTACAGTCATGCTCATATAGAGTTAGGTTAGAAAGTTCACTCAAGACTCTTTTTAGGTGTCTCAAAGAATTTTCAAGTCCAAAAGATGCAAAATAGGTCCAAAATTAGTCTACCTCTCTATTGAGATCTTTAGCAGACTTGGACAAGATCTTAGGTTTTTCCTCAGTCCATATAAGAGAGAGAAAATGAGGAGGTCTCATGACCTCCCCATCATGGTTATCATTTGTATATTCAAAGCTCATGCTTTATGAATGAACACTAAGAAGTTAAGTATTCATGTTGCCTCCATTTGTGTAGGGGATAAATTTGAAATAGTTTTGGTGCATTATTAATATGATTTTATAAATCAATGTTTGAGTATGTCTTATACAAATCCTCATAAATCATCTCCAACATTCTTCCGTCCCTAGCTCACACATGTGAGCCCTTGGAAATAGAAATCTTCATGTTATCACTTGTGTAGGTTGTAGTCAATGTTGCTTCTTATTTTAGAGTCTTCAAGGCATGATAATTTAAATGGATAATAGTTTTGTGATGTGTGATAATTCATTGGGGTCCAGTTATCCCTCTTTGCCTCCCAATCTCAGCTAATCCACTAGATGGTCAAATAGATCCTTCAAGTCTTACCCCAATGTAATTTCCATGTATATAATGTTTTATCCTTTACAAGAGTGAATAGGGTAGTTGTAGGAAAACATAACGATTAGTTTAAAAGGAACACATGTAATTCATACATAAGTTATGATCTTTTATTTTTACCTCATGTCCCTCACTACCCTATGCTCAAACCACTCTCATCCTTAGCCCTTGAGAGACTAACCCTTATTTAGGCATCTATAGGCCTATTGAGGCAGACTAAGTAAGTGGAGTGGCCACTGTTAGAAGAAGAAAACCGGGTATTTAAAACATTGAGGAGATCATAGAGAGTAATGGGGACATATAATAGGTATGGGTATGGATAAGGCAGGGTCAAAAAAGACCAATATCATCAAATCATCCTTAAGCCCTTGAGAGATAAGCTCAGTCAAACCTTCAATGCAAATATGATTGTAATAACATATTTGGAGGGCTATTGATGATATGAGAAGATTGAGGAAGTTTAGAGTATTGGAAGGATAAAAATGATATCATTATCACAATGATGTCATCCAAGGGAGAAATGAGACACTAACCATCTCTCAAATAACCACACATACTCTAGAGCCTAGAACTACCTTGCAAATGTGACTATTGATGAAAGGTAAGTTGGGTAGAGGAACCATACATAGTGTTAAGTGAGAGGAGGATAAGGAATTAAATCCACTTGTTTTATAATAATAATTCAATCTTAATTAGACATTTTTTTACCTCTACAACAAGTAAATAACCTTGACAGGTTAGTAGGCCTACTTAGGCCTAATGAGATAGTCACAATCAAGGTCAAATGAAGAGGAGTTTAAGTAAAGAAGATTGCATGGTGGTGAGGTGAAATAAGGTAAGATATTTTCCTCATTTATTTCCATTAATATTAATCCAATCAGGATGGCCTAATCATCTAAGTTAACAAAGGCCTTGGTAGGCTATTAGGCCTATTAGGTTAAAACTAACATGTATAAGACTGCACATAAAAGCTGATGGCATATGCAAATTTGGAAACTCTTAGAGGATTTAAATCATTTGAAAGAGAATTAGGGAGGTCATAACATATTTTTTCATGATGAGAATAATCGTAGATGCTAAAAAGAGACTAATCACCCCTACATTTAGTCAAAAGTAAGACTACCACCTACATGCAACATTTATGGATAAGAAGATGAAGGTGTCCAAAAACCTACATGGTGATGAAGAGAGAGAAGGGTAATAATGTCCCATAATTTTTTTCCAATTATCCCAACCTAATTTTACATGATCTAGTCCTTAGAAACACCAAATAGCCTTGATAAACGAATCAAACCTAGTTGGTTACCTACAACCAAGCAAGTAGGCAGGATCATTGGGCAGAATGGAGAAAGACACGAGAAACCACACAAAGATTAAGGTGTAGGAGTGATATCATAGTATATTAAAGGTATTAAATTCATTATTTTGTTAGTCTACCCTTTGAGATAAGATAAGTCTCGAATGGCCTAATTAGCCTTACTTAGGCTTAAACAAGTAGTTACTGTTAAGGTCAAAATAAGGAGAGTTAGAGTGTAGAATCCTATAGGTAGGTGAAACATGAGGTGAATAAAGGGTTAAAAATTGATCCATAAAGTGATCTCATGTTCCCCCATTGATATATTTTGGTCTATTTAATATTGATGAAGGGAGATTAATGACCTATTATGCCTAAAATGGATGTGCACAAGCTTGATCATAACATTTAGAGTATTTGCATATTTTGAGGCTATTGGAGGGGTGAAAACATAATAAAATTTAGTTTGAAGGACATTAAATGGTTTATAAAATGTCTAAAGTCTCAAATTTAGTTAATAAGGCACTGAAACCAAACCTTAGGGGCATACAAGCCTAGTTGCTCACAAACCCTAGGTCCATTCAAGAAGGTATGTAAATAACATATTTACTAGAATAATAGTTGAGAGGATGTTATTAAACCTAAAAAAAATTTATAGGAGTTTCAAAATTCATCATCAACACAACAAATAATATGAGGCACAAAACATACTTTAGGTCTCTAACACCTACTGTCAAATACCTAGACTAGCTAATGACACATATGGTAGATCATGAGAGAGTTGCAGAGATGTGAGGTCAGATTAGGTGAAGTCAAGTAAAAATATGTAAATATATGTATATATTTTTTATGGTGACATTTGAGATACCAACACACTTGTAAGATCCCTGAAGCTCAGACTAAGCCTATAAGGCCTCAAGCCTTATTGAGTCCTCAAGACCACATTTTTATTATGATGACTGGATCAGACATTCCAAACAAACCAAAGGTTATAAGGAGATTAGTGATGATTTATCAAGTCAAAAAAAAATTGTTTCAAATACGGGAAAGTAGGAAAATGGTAAAATTGGTCCTATCCTTAGCTCGAACTGCACTACACCTAGTCTACCACTTTGAGCCACTATTTCAAACACTTGTATCTTTCATCATAGAAGGAATTAGACAAAATTATATTAGGGGAAGTTGAGAACCCATATGGAATCAATATACATAAAATATAGAGTGGGTTTTAGGGCCTATCTTTATGAATCATCACTAAGATTGCAACTAGGCTTAAAAAGCTTGTAAAGAGCTCAAAGTCCACCAACTTGCACTCATAACTCTCTGGAAAATATAAATGGGAAAAAAATAAATTAAATATATTCTAGGGGGTATATAGGATCGATTTTCATGGAAATAAGTTTTGGTTTAGAGCTTCGTACTTTGTGAACCATCATTAAGATGGTGGACCTCCAAAACTCTCTTTAAACCCTAAGACAGACCTAAATAGATAAATATTGATATATTTTAAATAAAACACCTTTAAATGGATTTATAAACACTTGGATCACACATTAAAGTCAGAGGAGATCTCATATATGGTACTCGACTATATGGATATTGTACAGACTTGTCATAAATTGTGTTTTTGAAAGGATTTGAGTAGAGAATAAGGTACAAAGTTGTTTTAAAGGTTAAAAATAATGGAGGAGGGTATATTAAGTTATATTTTACCTTATAATATAATAAATTTCTCACACTTATTCTTGAAAACACTTTTTTAAGTCTCCACCAAATAGGCAGTCTTGAAATGTAAGTAGGAGGGGGCCTATTCACCTAAGTAAGGTAAAGTTATAGGTGTGAAGTGATTATAAGTATTAATTCATGGTGTATAAATTTTTTTTATTCCTATAACATGCATGTTTACCTATTATTAAAGTTATATTCAATTCTTATGGTCAACCAAACAACAAACACTATGTAACTAGGCCTAATTGCTTAAGAGGCCTATATGGCCAACAAGGAAGGAGGACTAATGGTGTAGAGGGAATAATAAGAGGGTTTATTTAGGATCATTAAAAAATTTCAAGTTATTAATAAGGGTATTTATAAACTTCTCAGAGCCATTATGGAAGAATAAGAAAGTTACCAAGCTTAGTCAACATGCACAAAAGGAAGATAAGCTGCTAGATGTTTCATGGGGAACTTAGTTGGGCCCCTTTAATTTTCATAACTAATATATGAAAGGTTTATGGACCATATTTGGGTGTGGCCATGATTTTAAAGAGGTCAACCAAGTCTGACCTAGCGTCCACCACTCCACCTCAATGCCTAAAAGGCCCATTGAAGAACACTAACATATGGAGGGAGCATGAGGTTTGTTATCACTAATTATAATTGATTATGGTTTCATTATGGTCATTTATAAACTCTTATTAATATTTACATTCCACACTCTCTTCTCCTTATTGATCATCATTCTATAAATTTAGGCCTTAAGGCCATTATACACATCCCTCACCTAGGTATGAGGAAACTCTACCAAGATTTTCACTTTGTAAACCTCTTAGATGGATAAATGAAAGGTTGTAACTCATTCATGTTAGTATATAGTGTGTTATATGCATATGTGGAAGCTTTATTTCCCATTGTAGGTGTTTGTCTCACCTAGATTCTATTAGGTGTTCTATGTAGGTCATCTGGTGTATAAGAGTGTTGGTGATTGGAGTGGAATCTAGATGGTAAGTGCCTTAGATCAGACCTTCCTGTCATGACCCTCATTTTATATCTACCTAACACAGCCTCCATGTGAAACCCTATTACATAAGAACTCTTGAAGATAGTATTCTAGTTATTTGTCTAGTTCATTAGTGTTGTTCAAGGTAAATAGAGTGGATAATCATATTGGTGCATGACCATCCTTAGTATAGGTTTTACTTTTCATACATCCAATCTATCCCTTTTCACCCCAACATTAGTAGGTCCCATTGATCCCTAATGGATTCACCAAGTGAGCTAGCCCCATAAACTAGAGGTCTAGCCTAGTTATAGGTCACCCACAACCTTAGGCTATTCCCATGTTATCCCAAACTTGGAGGTAGGCCTAAACAACATCCTCCTCAAGGTGTAGTTTAGAGTGTTAACATTGAGATAAATGAATATTCTAAATTAAAGTGTTGAGTTATGCTAAATTTAAAAAGTACATTCAAAATAGTAGTTTTATTGTTATTAAA
The DNA here is from genome assembly GCA_037957365.1 of Torreya grandis. Taxonomy (NCBI): domain Eukaryota; kingdom Viridiplantae; phylum Streptophyta; class Pinopsida; order Cupressales; family Taxaceae; genus Torreya; species Torreya grandis. The sequence continues at coordinate 114,309 of JARHVA010007604.1, read as the reverse complement.
CCTAAATTTAGGTGGTGGGGTATACGGTTAAGAATATAGAGTTAGTTCAAGCACAAGGGTGATAAACTAATCTATAAAAAGAAAATTAATTATAAACCTAGATAAATGAATATTATAAATTATAATAATAAGACATGTTACATATAGAAATTACTTGATTTGAATGTTTTTCAATTGATTTCAATACCAAGGAGAAATTATACTTAGTTGTATTTGTTGTGTATGCAAATCTGGATAGGAAACATATGTAAAATATGTAGGATAAATATTATATATTAGTCATCATATTCTTGAAATTGAAATTTTGTAGACACATACACTACTATCAAATCTAGACACTATCATCAATGCTAATTTATAACTATGATGCAGATGTTTAGTATGAAATAATGACTAGATTTGGATTAGAGCAAATTTATTACTCTAGGATTTTTATCAAATTTATGTTGATGTATTTAGATCTAGGATACATACTATATATATTCACTAATTGATCAAACCCTATCTCTCCACCCTTTTCACCCTTTGAATGAGGTTGATAAGAATGGGTTAGTGGGATCATTATGTCAATCTAACAAAAAATACACCTCTATCAATTGGCATTACCTACATATCCAATAATCCAAAAAGGACCTCAAACTCATGTAGTTTTCTCTTGTGTGTGGAAATGTGTGTGCATAAGAATGAAATATACTATATGATGATGTATACAATGATCTAACTTGTAACTTGACAAATATTTCTCATGGGATTATATTTAAATTCTTCAAAACTATAATATGATTGCTTCTATGATTGATATGAAAATAACTATGAATAGGGAAGAATAACTTGGGTGTGTAGTTTAGTAATTTAAATTTAGTAGGTGTTTGATTAGTATTTGATAGATGAGAAGTGATAAGGATTAGAGTTGTATTTATACCACACATTTTTGAAATATCTCATAGTAGGGTTTAATAAGATAAATAGGTTGTCCCATAGGTTTCAAAACATTTGAAATTTGAATGACTTTTGGCTAATGGACACTATATTAGGATCTAGACACTACCATCAGTGGTAGTGTCCCTTTATGGCTGGTAGTGTCCAAGAAGATAGAAACTAGTTATGGATCAGAAGATGATAGTGAAGGATATTTATCAAGTTTTAATATTTATTAATATTACAGGAGCCTTGGGTTAGCAAAATGATAAGGAACAAACTAAGAGATAAAAAATTGTGCATAGTGAGATGGTGAATGTAAGCCTTTTGGTAGCAGGGAGGTATAAAACTAAAGGGTATAGCCTTAATTTATATCTATCAAATGTATAATATTGAGATGTTATAGCCATTTAGTTTTAGTATCTACATTCCCCCTTTTAATCTAGTAATGCATAAGGATGAAATTACTAGGTTGAAGGAAATAAATGCATACATGGGTGTGTAAAACACATATTAACTTTTCTTGAGCCCACTTTGAGTGATTTGGTAGTGTATCACTTGTACCAAGATCATTTTATAGTATAAATCAATGCATATAATCTAGAATTTGAAAAAATTTAAATGCTTGAAAATAAAGAAAGCAAGGAAGTAATACACATATGTGTTGTTTCAACCACGTGGTGTTTTGATGCTATGACTTAGTAAAGATGATTCCTTATGAAACATTAGATCTATAATAGGATTAAACACAAACCTTGGAGTTTCAAAGATGGACATTGGAAGGTATTACTCCCTATTCTAGTGAGAGGATGAGTTGTGCCATGGCCATTGGGATCATTATACCTCAATTGCATAAATCAATTATAAATATATACAATTTGATGAGGGTGAGTGATTTAATAAAATCACCCTATAAGTCTATTGTGATTGGATTATTCAATCACTCCAATCTATAAATATGGCTAGTTTGAATGATTTAGTCACTTCAACCTATAAAATGAACCAATTTATATAGTAGAAAATACTCAATAACAATACAACCTGGTGTAATTGGTGCATTTTGTTGAGTAGTATGATTGGTAAATTTTTCATTTTTAGTGAAATAAAAAGAAATATGCACATATAATATGTTTGAATTGTAGTATATGTGACATAAATTAGAAAAAAACATTATTTCATATATATACAAAATTAGTGTAATGTATATGATTCTTACCCAAGTGTATATTTGAATCATGAAACTGAACTGAAGATTGTGCAAGTCTAGAGGTCATGTTTTTATGACATGCCCCAACTGAAGTCTAGAGATGCTAATAAGTGTGTAAATGTGGAGGTCATGTCTTTATGGCATGCCCCCACTAAAATTTTGAAATACTCAGATTGTGTATAAGGGTGGAGGTCATGCCTTTGTGACATACACCCACTAAAATTTAAAAACTATGAAAATGTGGATGTCATGCTTCTATGACATGCCCCCACTGATATTACCACCATTTTGAGGTGAGGGATATATAATTTTGAAGGTACCTTACCTCAAAAGAATAAGCTAGTTATATAATCTATGAATGAATCATGTAACATATAAGGATAACATGTTAAAGTAGATATATCAATGAATCTCACATTATGTGATCACATCAATTCAAAAGATGCATGACATGGATCATAAATTTTTTGAGAGAGTAATAGTAAAATATTATTAAATAATAAAAAAACACATAAGAGTACTCAATGTAATTAAAAATAATGGTCCAAGGAGACCTCATAAATGGGGCATGTTTAAATGGTGGAAAATCAAAAGGAATGACATATTCAAATGTCTAATCAACATATAATTACATATTTAAATGTCCAAAAAACAAACAATGATACATAGGCCAACATATAAGAAACATATTAAAATGCTCTACAATAAAGACAATAACAATAAATTTAATAAACTTAAGGAAGTGACAATGTGATTAAATTACGTATAAGGAACCAATATAATCATATTATACTAGTCCTTGCATATATGTGTTATCAAATAACTTTATGTAGCATATCATATCATGTACACTATGAAATATATGAGCATGGATATAAACATATGTAAACATTAATATATAATCTCAAACATGATAATGTAGGAATGATCATAAAGGATATGTAACCTACATCAATTTTGATTAGAGAAATTAGATGACCTAACATAATATATGGTGTGGGTACATGAAAGGTACAACATCTATAAGTTCATATATCATGTGTTTAGGTAGCCTTGTATTACACTCAAAGATGCATGAAACATATTGTAAATAGAAATAAGATTATATGTTTGTTGTCATGCTAAAGTGCAACTTGTTAAGTCCTGATACCTATTTCAATTGACATATGGAAACACTCCTAAGCTATGGGTATCCTATGATACGAGTGAATCTTTGAAAACGGCTGACTCCTTCTCAAACCATAGTGTACCTAATTTAGGATCAGGTTGTAGTCTAAAACCTACAATAATAAATCCTACCTAAGCTTCACTAAGACTATTGTTCATGAAAAGAGAGAGAAAAGATCAAAAACTAAAAGTGAGGTGATGCACCAATATTTGAGGATCCCCTTTACCTACCTAAAATAACATAATAGGATTGATAAATATTTAATTTCTCTCTACACAATCTCAAAATGAGGATTCTCGAGCATAAGTTTTTCATATAAAGGTGGTAGCATGTGATATAACTAGAAGGGATAGCTAAAAGGTCCTATATAAGACACAATTTTTGAATTTACACAACTAATCACCTGCATAACTAGTTGTAACATAGCATATGACCTGAAAAAGACTTGCGTACTTACATCAAAGTGAAGGGAAATGAACACACACAAGGGAGAACACTCTATGACACATGCATAGATTGACAAAACACAATAATCACACAATATACAATCATGGAGAATGTAAAACCCAATCTCCTATTAATCTAACATTTACAAGTCTTTATAAAAGTAGAGTTTTGTTGTAACTAGTAGAGGGATTACAAAATAAGGCATTTATAACCTTATATATAAGAAATGACAGCCAATATAGGAGAAAATAACTACTTGAATTAATAAATTCAGTTGTTACATCACAACTCTACCTATCCAAGAGATAAAATGAGTGAAAATAAGAACATTTACCTCTCATCAATGCACTAGGCCTACCAATTTAATGATCTCTCATGGAATATGGGCATAGGAGTGGAGGAGAGGGATTCATTATTATTATTTATTTCCTTTGGTGGCCTTGTGTATGATGAATATGATCTTACATGACCACTACACTTAGAAAAATCCTACATTGATTAACTTAAATCACTTATTTTTACACACATGCATGCATGCTTGAGATTTTTTTGATGGTTGACTTGAAAGGAGACTTCTTACACCACTTGGAGTTATGGTTGCCTTGGGTTGATCATCACTCCACTCCATGGAGAGCGTTACATATTTAATACCATTTTTATAATGCCTTAGACCCTATCATGCTCTTAATGATCCTTAACCTCACCTAATAGTGCTTAACATGTTGAAAAAGTACAAAATTGTGGCCTTCATCTTTGATTATTGACATTTCTACTCATAATATCTCTTAAAAGGGACAATAAACATTTTTGTCCATGATTTAAATATCACATTTACCTTCTTTTTCTATTTTCAACCTAAAAATTTCTTGGTAGAGTCATGACTTTGCATATTCTTTCTTGAAAGGATCGATCTTGTAGCCTACAACTTGAAATTAGCTTTGGAAACATTATAGACTGATCATGAGAGGCTTTGTCATCTTCAAGCATGCCTTGCAGGATTGTATATGTGATTATTAAGCTTTAGAGTTCATTCCTCTTTCTTGCTCATTATGGATGCACCTCTCAAGACTAGTAATATACTTAAAATAATTTTACACTTCATAGAGCTCCTACCCAATGTTTTAATGCCTACAACTATAAAATGTTTGAACCTTCACTATGATTCCTTACAAATATATAATTTATTTATGGGTTAATACCCTCATTCTTAGCTTCAAGAAACCATACATAGCTTGTGAAGATTAGTCTTTTATCTATTTGATTAGATTGAGAAGGTTTGATAAGATTTGAATCATGTTTTATCATTAAATCTTTTCCTAAAGACATGTATATAAGTTTTAAAATTCTTTAGGACCTCCAAGAGGTATGTAATTTTGATAACTCCTAAATCATGCTTTAAGACCTTGTATTAATATAGCTTGGGAATGAATGGAAATACCACAAACATTGAGAACCTAATCCTCACTACAACCTCATAATACTACTAACCCTATCCTCTCTCACACAAAACTATGTTTGGAATCTCCTTCAAGACCTTGGAAACCCCTTTATCAAGCAAATCACTATTTGAAGTACCTTGTAAAACACTTAAATTTTGATCAACCAAGGAATATTCTTTTAAATCTAGAGATTTTTAAACTTTCCCCAACTATCCTTTCAAGCTTGGCTACCATCAAGGCCTGTAAGAATCCTATAGACCCACAATCTTAATGTCACAACCTTGAACCTTGCATTTTTGAGTCTATGTCCTCATGAGGAGCCTAAGGTCTATTTTAGACCTAAAATGTTTGGCATAGGATTAGAACTATGGATTTGGAGAGTAATTTATGACAAATATGACCTTAAAATATGAGATAAGTATCTTACAAACATGTTGATAATCCTTTCAGTACTTATAGGCCTATAGAGGACTTCCTTAGCTTGAAACCTCACGCAACTGTGATGACTAATTTTGATCACTTTAGGAACCTATTTAGTCCAATATTTCCATATGAAACTTTAATTTTCATTTATCACTTCAAAGCCTATGACTATTCCTCTTTCTCAAGATTGAATATTTCATGCAAAGGTCTTGAGGTTTGCATCTTGGGTTATTAAAAATAACCCTTGTCTTTCAATCAAATGAAACATGTTGAGAACCCTATTAAAATTATAATATTTCACTATCAATCCTTCAATACATACCTTTATCTATGATAACTTTCATTTTTAGGTCTACATGTCCCTTGAACATGTTTGAGACCTTGAAGAGACTTGATCCTTCACCATCCTACAATCTTTAATCCCGTACAAAATATTTAGGCTTAAGAAGGCCTTAAGAAGGTTGAAGAGGCCTAAAAGTGAGTAAGATTTTTTTTTATGGAATTAATGCATTAATAATGTAATAAAACTTATACAAAAATTGAAACCTATAATTCTTCCTTCATCTTGCCTTTTAACTTATCTTGGAGGGTTCAAACCATGCTTAAGACTTGGACCTTTTGTCTATTCTTCTTGCAGACCTACAACTCAAGTTGTTACATCATAAACCCTTATTTTATTATTAATCAATATTTAAACCTTAAAACTATTTATAGGTACATAAATGAGCCTTAATATCTCTCAAAAGAGTGTTGAATATTTTGGTAAGGCATTCATTTTTTCCTCCCTACCAACATCCATTCTACAAATCTAGGTGACATAGCCATGTTGAGTGTTTATGAAGACAAATATTTTTAGGGTCTTAAAACTTATTTTTTAAGGGGGTTTGGATTCCAAGGATATATCCTTTGTTTTTTTATCCCTCCACCTAAGAGAGAAACACATTGGAATACATTGAAAATTCCATACTTTTGTTTGTAGGCCTTTAGAGGTTATCTCCAAGCTTAAAACTCATTAAAACCCTAATCTTGGCCCTCATTGACCTAAAAATTGTATCCTATATTTAGGTGATCCTAGAGGATATTGAAACAATATTTATACATTAAAACCACCGTGTAATTCACTTAATAAATATCTAAATAACCAAAAAGTGAATCCATGGGCTCTAGGGTTTTGGTAGGGTTTAGGTTCCTAATTATAACATTTTTGATGGATCAAGATGTATTGAATCTATTAAACTTGGTTTTATGGCTCAATATGGTTCATAGTAGACATATTAAAATTTTTACATTACCCATTATATTTGATGCATATGGAGAAGTGTATTCAAACCTTGAATCATTTTCCTCTTGATTTGCTTGTAGGTAATTTTAATATTCTTAAGGTTGGTTCATAGCCATTTTTCCTTATAAATTAATCCAAAAAATTGGAGAGGACTCTTCAATACTTCTTCCATTCCATGTAAATCCTAAGTAGAGATGACACATCTTTAAAAACTACTTGTAGGTGCATGTGAGTGAGACGTTGAATTGGTTTTGCCCTATTGGGAGGTCTGAAAGCATAGTTATCTTATTCAAAGACATGTGAGGGTATAATAATGATTTGAGGAACCCCATTATAATTATATCTAGTGTCTTTAATATCATGATGAACTTTTAACCCTTAATAAAACCTTGTAACAACCTATAGTCTCTTTAAAATTTTTGTGTTTGAGGGCTTTTGTGCTTGGTTCTACATTTATAGTCATCAATGAGATTTTTATGCACATGAATATGCTTTAATGAGGGTTTTTGATCCTTTATTTCATTCATGAATCTCTTTAAACCCCTACAACCATGTGCTTACAAGCTAAAACCTATAACTTTCTAGGTCTACACTCACTATTCTTGAATTGCATTTCATGTGATCCCACTTGAAAATTTCTACTCCTCCCATTAATTAATATCCTCTCCATTTAATAACCTAGAAAAGGCTCTAATACCATAAAACATCCAAAATCATAGTGTTTTCTCCACTTTAAGTATAGGAAAACCTATAAAAAGGATTACACTCACTATTTTTAAGTTTTTGTCCTTGAGGGGGGTTTGAAATCATGAGAAAACTTGATATTGGTGTTTGAACTTGAGTATTTATTCATCAAACTTGAAAAACACTCTTTAAATAATGAATATTCCATGATCATGCTTGAGATAGATAACAATTTAGGTATGGTCAAGTGCAGTTTCCTCATGTGGGGAGAATTGAATGCCACTAAGGAATAAAATGGAAGGAAAGCAACTAAATTAAATGCATTTTTGACCAATTTTATGGATGTGGGAGTTTATAAAGAGTCTTTACATATTAATATGACTTCATGAGACCTCAAATGGGAACATTTAGTGTGTTTATGACCTTATTATACCCCATAAGACTCTTTGTGACCTTATTATTCATTAGAAGGCACCTGAACGAGCCTATATATGAATAATATGATGCTAAAAAATGAATTAGAATCTTTTTGGAGGAATTCACCTTTAGAAATAAATTCACATCTCCAATTTTCAAATAGGCCTTACTAAGACATCATGGATTTAAGATAACATATTAGATCTTCTAACCAAGATATTATATTGTAGACCAGTTCAAATGTTTCTAGACTTGGAATAAGACCTAAAAATATTAATCAAGACCCTAAAAAGACCTTAAGACACAATTTTTGCATTGAGGGGTCCTCTAATAGGCCTAATACAAACCATGACTCAAACAGTGATTGCAAGACTCATTCATTGAGGCAAAAGTACAAGAACCTTAGTGAATTTTGAATACATGTTATTGAACCAACCTAATCATAATGAAGGTGGTTGAAATCACTATACTCAACTTATTTTCCCCAAAATTTACCCTCTCAAAGCATGCCAAGTGTTAGATGCTAATGGTGGATAAAATAACCAACAATGCTATCTACTAACATACAACAAATAATATACATTCCAAGGAGTAAATAAATATAGGAATGCTGAAAATTCTTATATTTTTGAATTTATTTGAATTTATTTATTTTATATTTTTCTAGGATATTTAATTTTTGTGGGGTTTTGAAATATTTTGGAAAGATAAGGCTATCCTATGATCCAATCTAAGGGATGTGCATAAGTAGCCACCAAATCATAATACAATACATTAAATTGGTGGTACTATCAAGGAACATGTATAAATGTCATATTTGGATCTATAGAATATGTGTTATCCTATGTATGTATAATAAGACTTCATGGTTGTGAAGAAAGAATAGAATAAGTAGGGGTATATGAAACCCATTATTGAATACTTTGTGGTTTATTTAGAGTAGCTATAATTAGAACATGTTTAGTTGCTCTAGGTAACTAAGTATGTTATATAAGAGTAGATGAATATTTTATGGAATACACTATGTATCTCTTTTTAAAATACCTATAAATTATAGGAAACCTATGAAATGGTATTGTTTGTATCTTAATCTTTCAATAAATATTAACCTTATTATATTTGATAATTATCTGTCTTGGCGTAAACATCTCTTGTTCAAGTGGATTTTCATATAGATCTCTAGAAACTGTGACTACCATATTTGTATGAATATATTTAATACACCCATATACTATGGAAGCTACTATGTGAACTTTATGTATCCAAGGTAATCCAAATAACATATAAAAGGCTCATGTAAATGATATAATTGAGAAAGTGGTAAAGGTAAATTAGTCTCACTAATAACATGTTGTGATGTCCCATGGAGTACTCTGATCATTTTTTTAGAAGGTTATAAATCATAATGTGTATATACAAAATGTGTAAGTAACATCATAATACATATATTTTAAATAACACTATTGTCTATTATAACACTATGTATATGATAGTGGTCAAGGTACACTTGAATAAATAATGAATGAATATATGTGTCATCATTAACTATGTCACTGTCATCAAATGTAATATAAGTTATCTAAACCATATAATGTATTGTGTTTTTATAAGTGATAATAATCCCATAGAATGGGTGACCATAATGTGATGGAGGAATATTTGCATTATATTCCATTTTAACTTCTAGAAATTTCTTAGAATGATCTTGTAAAGAATTGTTAAATATTATCTGATTCTAGTGATCACCAAGTTATAAAACTAAATCCTTTAGAGGATAATTAAAGGTAATATTTTATTCATAAATTAGGTCTTGATATTACGATTAAAGGTATAAAATATACTATTATAATGTTTATGGTCTTGGTTATATCCACAATATGCATTAGCATCATATCTTTTGAGTAGAGGTCAACTCATATCAAACTCTATGAGAGAAGGGAGAGATATGATGTAACACTCCACAAGATTCTAAATAAAATAAGTTAGAGACTCAAGTAATCATTTAAACTACATCTTAGGTTCATTAGATAATATTATTTTATCAGGTTATGTTGACACTATGTTAACCATTTGGTTTTTTCATTTTTAGATTATGTAGGTTTCACCATGTAGCTTGGTTTGATATGAAATTTGGTATTAGATGTACTTGGTGTGTTTTATGCATACTTAATATTATTTAAGGAAATAATATTCATTTCAAGATCATTATTAATATGGAATAAGTCAACAAAATATTTGATTTTTTTAAAAATAAGGGATTTGTATAATGGGGCAAGTAAGCTTTTCTTGAATATGTCTTGAATTTATTTATCTACCATTGGATTTATCCTTTTGGCCAACATTGTTTTATATCTCAAAACATATTAACTAATAGGTTCATTGGTTTATTATGTAATCTTTTCAATTTGAGCACATGAAATATTTCCAATGATGTTGATAGAGAATTGTGCTAGAAACTTATCCACTATAGGTTTGAATGCTCTTACTAATTAGATTGGTAAATCATAAAACCATCATAAAATCATAGCCCTTGAGGCTCTTTGGAAATATTTTAGTCAAATTTTTATCATTGAAATAAAAATCAAGACATGCCACATAGAAAGATTAGATTTTTTGTTCAGGATCACCCTTGACATCATAAAATGTGAACTTGGGTGCAAAAAAACCATTTGGAAAAGGGTGAAAAGATATTTTAGGTGAAAGAGGATTATGTAACACATCTTGTGAATCAATAACATAAGATGATTTCGTAAAATTTTGCTAAATTTTGGTAACATTAGCTTGAAAAAGTATTATATTTTTTATAAGATCTTGTACATTTTGATTTATAAGGTTATAAATTTGAGAATTCACCAAAGGGGTTGTACAAATGATTTGAGTTGATATAGGCATTGAAATAAGTAATCGGGTTGAAATGATAATGGTTCACATGGATGATGTAGTAATAGTAGGATTTATTTCATGGAAAATTGGTTCAAACGCATAACATATTACCCCACTAGACTTAGGAATTGATGATGTTATCAAGGGGAAATAAATAGGATTGGGGATGTTTTATATCTCAAATAACATGATCAATAGATGCACATGGTTTTTCATCTGTGGTTTTTTGATTTTATTTCCAATATAGTTGAGGATGTCATCAATATCCTCATTATTTTGATGAATATGCTCTCAAAACATACCAATATATTGAAATTGTTCTTGATCTATCTATTCATGTTCATTATTTGCATTAGATTCATTATTTTCATGATCAAAATCATCTTCTAGTATAACCTCTTCAACATTTTGTTTACTTTCATTATTGTTAGTTTGATTAGGCATAGGATATGCCTAGGTCTCATATAGATAATATAATAGATCTACAAAAATAGAAAAAACAACCTCATGAGGCTAAATAACCTAGGGTAAACTAGGGTTTGCATAAAGAGACATAAAGGTCAGATACACCAAATTTATAACCATAAATTTACATGGTGGAGTATAAGGTTAATAATATAGAAATAGTTCAAGAACAATAGAGATAAACTAATCTATAGAAGGTCAATTAATTGTAAACTTAGATAAATGAATATTATAAATTATAATACTAAGATATCTTAAATATAAAAATCACTTGATTTGAAAGATGTTCAATTGATTAAAATACCAAGGATAAATTATACTTAGCTAGGGTTTACTATGTGTAGGCAGATTTAGAATGGAAACTAGTGTAAATTATGTAGGATCGATATTTTGGATCAATTGTTAGATTTTGGGAATTGCACTTATGTATCCATATACACTACTATCATATCTGAGCACTACCATCAATGCTAGTGTCTAATTGTGATGTAGGTGTCTAGTAAAAAATAATGACTGTGACTAACTTAACTATTCTAGGTTTTTTTTATCACCTTTCTACTAATGTATTTAGATCTAGTATATAGGCTATCACTCTTATTTGTTGGTTAAACCATATCTCTTCACCCTTATTCAGACTTGAAAATAATTTTATAAAAATAGGTTAGTGGGATCATGGTGTCGAGCTAAATCCAATGGCCCTTATGTCAATGAGAATTACCTACATAGCCAATACTCTAAGGAGGACCACATATTCATGTAGTTCTCCCACATGTGTGGGAAAGTGTGTGCTTAAGGGTGAAATATACTATGTTATGATGTGTGTAGTGATATCTCTTGTAACTTGAAAAATATCAATCATGGGATACTATTTGAATGCTTCAAACCTATAATATGACTTCTCGTACACTTGATATGAAAATAAGAAAGAATAGGGTATAATAACTTGGTTGTGAATATGATTTTTTTAGATTTAGTAGGTGCTTTATTACTATTTTGTAGATGAGGAATGAGAAGGCATAGACTTGTATTTATACCATACCTTTTGAAAATATCTCATGGTAAGGTTTAATAAGAAAAATAGGCCAGCCAATATGTTTTGAAACATTTTAAATTTGGATGAATTTTTTCTATTGGAGTTTGGATAAGGATCTAGACACTAACACCAATAATAGGGTCCCTTTATGGCTGGTAGTGCCTAGAAGGATAAAATATGGGTATGGATCTAAAATTGATAGTGAAGGTTATATTATTATAATAAATGAATAATTTTACAATATATATTATAGTTTATCAATATTTAAATCAAACTATTATGTTGTTATATGTGTCAAGTTATTTTTTGTTTCTCATTATTTTATTATTTTGACTACCTTCTTGATTATAGGAGTTGTTATAGACAAATTTAATTGTACCTCTCAAATAATAATATTGTTTAAACCTAAAATATAGAATAAATAAGATAGGTTAAATGGGATAGAGATATCCTAGGGCATACGTGTTGATAAACTATCTCTACATTAGGCCAACTAATTTACAAACTGAAATAAACAATGTTCTAAATTTAAATACTGAGATATCTTAAAAATAGTAAGTAAAACTAATGATTGATATTGTAATAAATAGAAAATAATGGTACTTATCTAGGTTAATTTGAACATTAATAGTTGATATAAAACATGCCTAAAATAAATTGGATTTAGATTTTGGATGAGTCTTCAGATTCTAGAAATTTAACCTCTATGACCTTGGACAATTGCATCAAACTTAGATGGTTACGTCAATGCTTCTATTTAACCTAGATACTTGTGTTAAATAAGGAATATATAATGGATATGGATGTAACCACCTTCAATTTTATAGGTTCTATGTCTCCTTTATTGTGGTATATTCATTTCTAGCTCATGGACTGTCACTCCTTGTCAAATAGCCAAAACCCTATTTCTTCATCTTCATAGTGACTTTGGGAAAAATGGGTTAGTGGGATCATGGGTCTATCTCACCCAAAATACCCCTATATAAGTGGGTGATACCTACATAGACACTAATCTAAAGAAAGATTAAGAATCATGTAGTTCTACCCTATGTGTGGGATTGTGAGTGCATAAGGTGGAAATATGTGATAAACAAGCTGTAGATAATATTTATGAATTATATAGAACCTTAGTCTTGTACACTTGAAAAATACATATCATGTATATACATTCAACTTATTATCCTTTTCAGATACCTTGCATACATTATCTCTATATGCCTAATTACTTATCTCTTAGTCTGACCAATGTTATTTTGATAATACATGCCTTCTATTTTGCCTAGAATGTTATAAACCTACTTATCTTATATTTTTTAAAATTATAGACTTGTGCCTATTTTCTGACTATCCAAAACCTTACATCCTAGTCAAACTCATACATCTATGTAAGTGTATTATTATGGCACACGTGTCAAGTGCCCTAAAGTCACCTAATTTAAAAATGAAACATATTCTTATGTTAATCTTAAGTGATTTAATGTGATATATTATCTAAAGGGATTACTATAAATATAATATCAATACTCAATCATTCTTCATCTAGAACAAACCAAAAGGCACTCAATCAAGCACTCAAGTGAGAAAAGCTTCCCTATTCTCTACTATTTCCATATTCGTCATAAAGATAACATATATATATGTTTTAATTATTTAAGGAACATTACATGAGCCACATTTTCCAAGTTATAGGCTAAGTCTCTCTACGTAATTGATTATCACACATTACATGATTAAAACATAAAGCAACATATAAGGGATAATTACATAAGTATGAGACCCTATTTAGAGTATTAGATATATAAGTAGTGCTCATTAATAGAGAGGTCATTAGGGTAGATCGATACCATGCGTCTACTAATCCATTTTCCCCACAACCACTATGAAGATGAAGAACTAGGGTTTTATCATTTGACAAGGAGAAACCATCCATGACCCAAATCGGAAGCACCAAAATGAATGGGACACAAAACCTAGAAGAATTTAGCTTTAATCAAGTTTTAGTAGGTATTTAATGCTGGACACCTACATTTGAGTTAGATAGTAGCATCAATTTCACCATCCTAAGTTGACATAATTGTCTATAACTATAATTTTACACTTTATATAATTAAGTAGTTGATCCAAAATCTAGATTCAAATTAATTTTTTCTTGTTATAGATCTAGATCTATATTAACACTAGTACCAACTAACTATGTTGTTTTCATTATCATTTCAATAACTAGCATAGTTTCACTTTCCATTTATAGCATATATCACCATAATAAATTTAGTATATGTTTATCTGAGTTTTAAAAATAATTGTCTTGATTTAGAGATAGTCTACCATCCTTATGACCTAGGATATCTCTACCCATTTAACACTAGATCCCCCATATCTAGATTTTAGGGTTATACATTTGGTGAAACTAATTTGTGTGAATGAATTTTTTTATGATTCCTAGGGTTTTTATCCAACTCTAGTTTCATATTTTTATCATTTATTAATTTTTGATTATATTATTTTGTATGTAACCTAGGCATAACTCTATATTTGAAGATGTACATATTGAACACATTGAGCTTTACCTTCTATTGCATAATACGTATAACACCAATGAGGGATTTAATACTATGGATAATGATTATACCAATGTTGAGAATGAAAAACATACTGATGATTTTATCACAAAATAATATTATGATAGTGAAAAATATGAGTCTAATTTAATTGATGAAAATATAAATCATGATAAGGTACAAGCAATTGCATTGTTTCATGATCGTATTCATCAAAATATTGAAGATATTGATTAAATCCTAACAACCATATTAGAAACTAAAAAACTACAAAGTTTAGATGAAAAATAAGGTCCATAAATTGATCATGTTATTCAAACTATGGGTCATCCCAATAAACCAACAACCCTCCCCTTGAGTACATTACCACTTCATACATCTAGTAGAGGCATGGATTATGTATTCCAACCTTTATTTCATAATACTACCATTGCTACATATACCATGAGGTTACCAAATGATTTAACTAAAATACTAGTTTCAATTCATATATCTACCCAATCTATGGGTAAAATTCCTTTAGTATAACCTAAAATACCAAAAGGTGCAAGCTCTTGTCTAAACTATAAAACTTTTGTAAAATAAGGTTACAAATATCAGATAAAATTCTATGAAATCACGTTATGCTATTGATTCACAAGAGGTATTTAATAATCCATTTGCATATAGATATGTTTACACCCCTTACCAACTAATTTTTTGGTACCTAAGTTCACATTTTATGATGGCAAGTGTGAACCTAAATAATATCTTCAATATTTTTGTGGTATGCCTTGATTGTGTCTCCAATGATAAACTTTTAAAAAACAATTTCCAAGGAGCTTAAAATATTATGCTTTAATGTGATTTTATGATTTACCAACCCAATAAACAAATGGATTTAAACCCCTTGAAGATAACATTTTGGCACAATTCTCTATTGACATTATTGAAAAGGTTTCCTATGCTTGAATTACAATGATAAAACAAGGAACTAATGAACCTATTAATGAGTATGTCTTGAGGTAAAAGACAATGTTATCTAAAATGACCATTCCTATGGAATATAAATATCTTAAAACCATATTCAAGTAGAGTTTTATTGATCCTTTACATGAGTCTATTTTAATTAAAAAAATTAAAATCTTTCAATGACTCATACCACACTATTAATGAACATGAAATTAAACTTATCTCATTGAACAAACTTCAGTATGTAGAAAACATACTAACTACATATACATCTAATACTAAGTTTAATATCAAAACTAGTTATAAAGTCAAACTTTATAATCCTACAAAATAAACAACCACCATGGTTAAAGAAATGTCATATAAACCTAATAGACTTGTCTTATCCTATGCAACACATATATAGTTTTCACACTTACTTGAGTCTCTATGGCTTTTATATTGTCATTTAATATCTCTCCCTCATTTTATAGAGATTGATTTGAGTATACCTATAACTAAAGGGTATGATTGGAATGATTACTATGACTATCACCAAGACCTAGGGAATTATATGAATAAATGTTTTATCTTGAAGCATAAGATCAAAGACCTCATTGATAACCAAAATAATACATTTGATGATAATTCAAAGGAATCATGTTCACAACTTAGTGACCACCAAAAATAGAAAATATTAAATAAATTTTTACAAGATAGTTCAAAGAGGGATCCATAATAACATATGGAATATAATGCACATCCTATTCCATCTCATTATTTTTTTTGCTTACACAACACACCCCATTTTCAAGCTAAAAATAGGGACCCTCTTTTTGCTCTAGAGTATGATCTTATGTCTTGAATGAGTTTGATGGTTTTGTTTATTTTAATTTCTATACTTGGTGTGAAAGGTTCTATATGTAAAGGTCTCACTTTGAATGTGCTTCATGTTTACCACCAAGTTTGCATAATAAATATAAATCATGAACGCCTGGTCTAAATTTTGCATCTAGAACTTGTTTGATAATAAACATCTGAATTTGCCTAAGTTCAAAATGTCTTAAATATTTCAATTCACATTTTTAGTGACTTATAAATTTCCCCTTTTGGGTGGATTGGATTTGAAACCTAGAAAATTTATGAATTATGTGGGGTTGTTGTAACTTTCCCTTAGCAATTTTGGTCTATTATTGTGTTTTTTCATATCAAGGTGACTAAGTGTTTTACAATGTTCTACTTTTAACCTTAGTTAGTCTTCAATACTTTGGAATTTTATTATAATTAGATAAATTTGTGTAAAGGGGGTTATTCCTATTCATTAATTTTTGTCCCTTTTGGGTCTATTTATACTTCAAATCTACTTTAAAATGTCTAAGTCTTTGAAATATTTCACCCTTTAAATTAGTCACTTTCAGGTAAATGGGACAAATATTGTTGAGGTTCTTCTAAAAAGGCTATTTTGTTCCATTAAATTAATCGTTGTTTTAATCCATTTCTACTTCAATCTACTTATATTGACTAAGTGTTTGATAATGCTCAACTTTTGCCTTATTCTATTTAATAAAATGGTTGAAATCTACTTTGAAAATGGATTTGAATTCATTTGAAGTGGCCTTTTATTCACTAAGTTTATCTATAATATTATTTTTATATTGAGTAACATAGCCAATTTGATTTGAATTTCTTAATCAATGGCTTTTAAATTTAAAAATGTTGACTCCTTCACTCTATTTCTTGTAGGTTCCCCTTTTGTTTCTTGGTGCCATGTGGTAATCTCTTGAAACTCCCAATAACCTTAACCCAATTAAAAAGGATTTTCAACACTTATTCAATTTTATTAATTTATCCCAAAGCAATGTATCATATTTACACTCAAAAAGACTTGGTCAATTATTTAAAAGGGTTTTCAAAGACATGTAGCATATTTTTCCACTCCTTTGGACTTAATAAATTCAAAATATTTTCCTAGGAGCCTCTAAATGATCAAGATCCTATAGGCAAGTAGATTAGCGGAATGATATCACATGGTGTGATCTTAGTGACCCACTATCCTAGGCCTATTCATACAAATACAAAAGCCCTCTAGCCTTTGGGTTAGCAGGATGTTACCACATGGTGATATCTCACTAATACATAAACCCAAGATGATATGTACATTATCTATGCCTCTCAAGTCACTAGGTTAGTAATATTTACCATGTGGTCACATCCTACTACTCCACATTCTTAGGGTAATCTGTGCAGTCCAACAAACACATCAAAGATCTAGGTAATTAGGATGATGCCATGTGGAAAAATAATAATTCACCATATCTAAAGGGATAAAAAACACATATAAATCCCTAACCTAATAATGAAATAACATGGAGAAACCATGTGAAAATACCTTGTTAACAGAGGACACACTAGCGATGGCATCAATAAGACATCAGATTAAATTTATAAATTGCCTAGCCAGTGAAATCTATCAAAATCCAAAATTAATCCTTACATCCAATTCACTAGAAAAAATCAAGTTAAAACTTAGAAAAATGATGATAAATGATGGAATTCAAGGCATTACAGTTTGTATAAGGATTAAAAGATGGTAGATTCAATTTAAACTAATGAGGAATGAATCATGGGCATGACATGTGCATTAAGGTCATGTGAAGATCATAAGATAATTCAGACCTTGAAAAGGTGTGGCCTCTAACTTAAATAGCATGGTCTAACTAACATGTGTGTCAAAGCCTCAGCTACACCTTCTAGTTACATTGTTGATTTCTTGTAACCACCTTGTTAGTGAGAAATGAATTTGAAAATAAACTCTAAAGACTTGATAGTGTATATAAGATCATATCCTATGTTGTAGTAAGGAACAGATCCATTAGATTATATTAGATTAGTAGAATAGACATGCTTTCATTCTCCATAATTAGTAGACCAAGAAATTTTAATGATTTCCTAGCATAGTGTTTTACTTGCTATTAAAAAAATGATACTTGTAGTTGAATGACTATTGTAAATCTCACTACAATTAATAAAAAATAAACATATTGATAATTAGATTTATATTTAGTCAAATGGCCATTTTATACACATTTTTTTATGGTGGTTATATTCCTCTTTGTTCATAACAAATTATTCTCAGACTCTCACACCATCCTTTAGCTAGAGTTGTGATAGGTCTGGCTCAGCTAAGAATTGGTTTCTATGAGATTTTTTTAATTAGACACTTCATATTTATCTATATGGTAGAATGGAATTTTCTTCCCATTTTCCCTTTCTTTTTCTCTTTCTTTTTATCAATGTGTTAGCTTAGGACTAATAACAATCCACTTGTAATGATAAATCATGATTGTTGAGTTTCCTCCATCACCTTTTAATCATTGTTGAGTATATTATTGGTAGACTAATAGAGTCTCATCATGCCTATAACTTAAGACATCATATGGAGTTATTTTACCTAAATCCACTTACTATATAATGGTTACAATGAGCCAACTCATGTACCCTATGTACCAAGACTTGGTAAGCTAGACCTTGGAGAGAATTGTTTATCCAAAGTCTCATGTCAGGAGAGGCAAATCTTAACAAACCATGCCTATTATTCCCATTTCAAGAGACCAAAAAACATATTTATCACTATAAAGAGGGTCGAATCAAAAACTAAAGTTCCTATTATTGGTTGTGTTAAGAGATTAGCCAACATATTTATTACTAGAAAGAGGGATGAATCAGAAAATGAAAAGAAGAACCTTTCATGAAAATCTTAAGTTAAAAACACTTCTAAATCATTGCCTAGATATTCCCATGTCCTTTACATGGCTAGGTCAGTGTAGTTTCCCAATGATCATCCCAAGTCCCATTCATGACATGCCTAAGAATCTTGGTTCACTTTACCCAAAGTACATGCATGGTAGGATTCTAATAGTATAATAACACATTTAGGAATTCAAGGATTCCATCATTAGGACTTGAATATAGCATGAATATGTGTCTTATCACTTATTCCCTTATTATTTAGATAAGGAAGCATATGACTAGTACATTATACTAATAGATGAAATAATTATAAAATATTATTCCTAAGCCATTTTAGGTTTCCCATTGATCTTACCACCCTATACCATCAGTTTGCTATGGCTCATCGAGAACCTAATGAGTCTCTAAGTTTTTTCAACCAATGCTTTCATTGGTTGTATATGACGTTGAAAGACCCTTTCTTATATACAAAAGCATTATCCATATAGATTTACCTTAGAACATTGTTTCCCTTTAGTAATATGTTTATTCAGAGGAATCGTTTGGTTCTCATGTACTTAGAATTGAAATAACAAGAAACTTGCACCATTAAAGAACAAACCATGTCTCATGACCACAATGATGATTTTCAAACCCATTAGGACAATCAAATGTTTAATTTTAAATTCCTTCCATCTAATTATCTATGATTCAGCTGATCAATCAATTCACATTTTATAATGAAACATTTCCTAAACCATTACCTCAGATGTGATATCAAGTGAACTCCCTTGTATTTAATGAAGAACCTACGTACTCCACTAATGCATATAACTCTATTAATTCAACAACAAATCAACATGACATTTTTTTTAGTTTTAGTAGTCAAGTGTCTTTTGATAATTTTTCTAAATACGTGCCATCCATTTTAAGAAGTCACCAAAATAAAATTATTGGGTTAATCCTTGAGGGTAGTGATGATTATTCTGATGATTATGAAGTAGTAGCTATCTTAATCGACCTGATAATAGAAGATCAAATCAAAGATGGGTTACGTACTCAAGAGGGTGAATCATAAATGTCTTGAAATTGGACTCAAGATGAACTTGATAAGTTGAAGCCACTAGATAAGGAATGTGCATGATATTCATCTAAAGTATTATTTTCCTATGTTACTCCCTCTGTAAACAAAAGGTTGACTAAAGGTGGTAAGAAACTTAGTAGCAATAACATCTTTCCCAACCCATCATTGGAGATGAGCAAAACTAAATATGAAGCATGATATCTATGTGAATTTAGTGAATTGATAGAAGACAAAATAAAATATATTTCACTTCTATCTCATTCAAATAAAATGGTGAATTCATGTATGTAGAGGTCATGGACATGAGGGATATGTTGATATAAGTAAAACATGAACATGCCTTAATTCAATTCAATTATATGCATAATATTACCACATATGATAAAGAAAGGAGATAATTGACATGGGAATAGCCATTCACATGCCTCCTCAATAATTAAGATGAATATTAGAATTTTACCATGGCATCCATCTCATTTCAAGATCAACCACCAACTGATTAATCTATTGGCTACAATGAATAATAAGTCTCTACCATGTTGGGTGATCAAATTGTTTTGGTATGTATTGATGCCCACCCCTTCCCTTTACCAAAATTTAAGGTTTGTCTAGAATTATTTCTCAAAACCTATCCCTAATGCTTTATACAATCCAGATACAAACAAAATACATAATTTTATAGTCCTAGTTTTCTTGAATTCGATGAAAAGAACATAAAAACATATTTATGGGGCAGTGTTTTATAATTTAGAGGGAAACATAGATGTAAGTATGCATTCCCTCATCCTTCTAAAAATCATGTTACATAGGTGTTTAACTAATTTATGACATAATCCTTCTTGAACTAACCTCTATAAATAATTGCCCTTCCCCTTCTTTGTTTGTTTATTTGTTTGTTTGTTTTCTACTTTTTCCTTCATGTCACTTATTGTTAGTTTGGTTTCACTTTCTTATTTTGTTTTCTCTAGTTATTCTCTTTTGGCCTTTAGGTTTCATATTGATCAAATAATTGAATTGAAATGAATGATGGTAAGTAAAAAACATGAATGACACTCAAGGCATAAAAATTAATCTTTTTTAAACACTTACATAAAATTATCATGACTCTATTGTGAATTTTTAGATTGATAAAGGGAAATGATTCAAATAGAACATTTGGATTCAAAAAGTTTTGTTTTCTTGTTTAAATTCATTTTTACACTTAATTAAAACATCTAAATAAAGTTCAAAATTTTATTTTTGGGTTTGTCTTAATTGATGGTCTATACCACGAGGCCTATGACCAAGTTTAGCTATGCAAAGTGAATGTGTGGAGAGTATTTAGATGGAAAAATAAAACACACATTTAATAGAGTGGAATTATTAGTTGTAGGAAATGCAACTTATATTTATAAATCAAATAATAGGGGATACATTATATAATGTCTACAATTCTTGTATGTAGAATAGATATATGGGACAAGATAATTGTGTTATGAATCTATAAATGTAATTGATATAGATATGTTATTATGTTAACCAAATACATATGTCACATATTTAATATACATAATACAAGAGTAGTGATAACTTCTATGTAGTTATTGATGAGGATGTTGGTACCATGTCAGTCTTATAAGATGTGGTATTTGGTAATGAATAAAATAATTAATGTTTAGGCTATTTAAAACCACTTCTAATCTTGAGATCCTAGTTTTATGGAAAAAGATAGTTGCATTATTTGAATTAGCCACATATTTAGGTCTTTTTGAAATGTGGTTTTAGTATAGTGGGGCCCAAAGGAGAAAGAAAGTCTATGAGTAGGTGTTAATGAGGAAAGGACTATGAGATGTGAAGTGTGTAGTGAGGTGCACATGATATGATCTAAGTTAAATATTTAATGAAAGTATATAAGCATGCTTGAGACTTGTGAATAAAGTTTTCATAAAAATTGATTAAATGAGTGCACATGATTGCATGAGAGGTGCAAGTTCTACATATTAGAACAAATGAGGAATGTGTTTGATTATGTAGTTGATGTGCATGGATAACTCACCCTTTTTTGAAGAGAAATGGTCTCCATTGTATTTGTGTGTAGTTTAAGGAAATACACTTGAAGTTGTAAATAAGTGTACCACTTAGCTTGATAAACATATTGTCTAACCTTAACCACTCAAAAAATTTGATGTGTGCCATGGTGGGTGTGTGTGTCTATCACTTTGATGATCTGGTCTCTTGATACGGGACACAACTATTCAGGGTTTAAATCAGAAGGATTTTATGTCACTACTGGCTCAAGAAGTGCCAGAGTGTAAGGATTTGAAATTTCCACATGGAAGACTAGGTACATACCCAAGTATGAAAGTAGATCTAGAAAAACATGCATTCTCACTAGCTATGCCTATGATGGTATAAGGACCATATCATAAAGGATTTATATTCTAGTATGGACCTTTGAAACATTATTTATGAAGGTATAACCAAACTTTATCACCAACCTAGAATTCATGAGGTGTATGATGTGCATCATGGAACTACTTTTAATTTTCCTAGTTGTAAGAGAGGATATTCTAAACCTATTAATGAATATATTGAATGTGTCATATAAAATTCATGGATTTATCTTCTTCCCATTCCTATGTGCATAGATTAGTGCCAGTTGGTGTGTAGTAGGAGATGTCTTGAGGTGCCAAAGGTGGAATATGATACATGTCTTGAATGGATTGTGACCTATAGAGCTATGAAGGGTTTTATTATAGGAATGTTAAATGTACAAGAGATTGTAATCCCAAGTTTAAGCATGTGTAAAATTTTACATTAATAAAAGATGAAAAAGTGTGCAATTGACCACTTTAGTTTCCCATCTAACTGATCCAACTATGTACCCATCAAGTCCCATAATGATTTCCAAAAATGAATAAAAAGGCATGTATAAATATTGGAGATGATGGATGTTATAAGCCCAAAATGAACCCAAACATGGTTTAAGATGCAAACTTCTAGCTGTGTTATTGTCTTTCTTGCATATGACCATGATATCCATCTTAGAAAAACTATATACTACAATGAACACAACATAATGTTGTAATTCATCATAAATAGCCTATCATATATTCCATGTTTATATATTCCCATGTTTTGGATGGAATTGGTAGAGGTGTATGAAGTACTATATTCCTATTCTTAGGCTTGGTGATGAAAAAAAAGCAAGACTTGATGTGGTGTTCAATGTCTATGCACATGTGCAACCAATAAAAGTGTGACTATAATGTGATTATAGGATTTTTCACACTAAAGTGTCTCAATATTTTGGTGTAGTGTGCCTTATAAATGAGTCATCGATGAGGTGTGTGATTAGGAACACAAAGATATTTGAGTTTGTAGATAATCTAGTTAGACAGTTATAACTCTTGAACTTTTTTACATTGTGCCAAGATGGTGTAAGTTTTCTACAAAGTCCTAATCAACTGAGTAGAGGGATACCTAGTCTATGAAGTTTTGGTCACATGTGTCTAACACCATGATGAGTACATGAACCAACATATATCCAAGGAAATATCATGCCTTTTTATCCTTCCCTTTATTGTGTTTGATCACAAGATGGAACTACTATATGTAAATCATCAATTTCATGTGTCATGCATTCTATAGCTTGTTTTATGTTTGCAAGAATTGAAGTGGCTTATGGTTTGAAAGAATAATTGTCTCATTCCCCATAATGTATTATCACCATTTCTTTATTTCTTAAAAAATATCATATAATTCTTTCTCATAGGTGGAGTACCTTTGCACCATATCACTGAACATCTCTAAGTGGTATGTGATTAGATGTGCATGTTGCATGAGAAATATACTTAGTATTTAGTCAGATGCATTAGTGTAAACTTCCAAGGAATGAATAATGTTAGGCATTATGAAAATATGCATTATTTAGAGGCATTTATTAAGTACCTCATAAGCATGTTGTTGTACATGAGTCAAATTGAATGTGGATTTTGCATGTATTATCTAGCTAAAAGACCAAAAGATGTGTGAGAAACCAATGACAAACCTATGGTAAAAGTTATCAAGTCCAAGAAAAATCTTCAATTCTATGAGATTGCATAGAGTAGGATAATATTGGGTTACTTTGATCTTATCTCAATCTACATATATGCCTGTGTGATAAATGATATAGTCTAAGGTTTTAAATCTATGTAGCATTGAAAATACACTTTACTAAGTTAGATTACAACTTGTGTTGATGCAAGGTGTTGAAAACATGTGCCATGTGCTTTAGGTTATCCTCTAAAGCATTGTTGAAGTTGAGAATTTCATCTAAGTAGATGACAATGAAGGATTTTATGAAATTCCTGAGTAGATCATCCATCAAGCACATGAATATGGCTAGCACATTGGTTAGGCTGAAAGACATCTTCATGATGGACTAGATCCTGATGGTAACTTAACTTCAAATTGATCTTGGTAAAGTATTATGAACATTAGATATATTATAGAAGGTCATCAATGTGTGGCAATGGGTACCAATTTTTCACCATTATCTTGTTAAGTGCATGGTAGTAAATGCAGAGTCATGAGGACTCATCCTTATTGGGTGTGAAGACTATCAAAATTCCACATGGAAAAAAGTTATGCCTGATCTTGCCCTAATTAGGGAGATCTTATATCTAGAGATGAATTTTATAATTCTCCCAAATTGTTCTACAATACAAAGGGTTATTTGGAAAATGGGATTTAGGGAACAAATTGATGTGATCTTTTACTAGGTAATGTGATATAATGTATTTAAGCTCTTTGAATACTTCCCTACACTACTCTAATAACTTGTTGAGTTGTTTTTGTTATGACATTGTGTGAGTGTTGCACACTGCTATTATCTTTTTTATATCTACTATGTAGGTGTGTCAAGGTGGACCATGAGAAACACAAACTTCTATTCATGTGAGATGAGTTTGATACATTGATTGGCATATACCAAAGTGACTTTAGTCATGGGTGATGACTCAAATAGGTGGTATAAATGATATTATGCATTAATAGTCCAATGTTATGCCTTCGCTTGATATGTAGCTTTGTGATCATACATGTATAGTCATCACAAAAAGATGTCATAGACCTTTTAGAGGTACGATGCCACAATTGATGTTATCTCTCACAGGCTTGACTTTGTACTAAAAAGTACACTATCACCAAACTAGTTTATCTTTCCCCTACTACATCCACCCCTAAGAATATGGATTAGGGTGTGTAGTGGTGGTAAGACCAATATGTTGAGATATTGATTATGAAATAATGTTATTTTGACTACCACTATCGATGATGACATGGATAATTTGAGCTTTCACCATAAATTAATGTGGAAGAGGCATTCAGGCTCTTCAGAGATGTTGATTGGTATGGTTCTAATACTTAGATAAGAGGCATTTGGATCAGTGTTATCCAATGGCATGGGTTATGATGTAGATTATGTGAAAAAGAGTGATGTACCCATCATTTAGAGTCATTGTGGGTGGATGAATAATGGATATATCACCACTCATCACCAAACTTCTTATTTCCTTTATTTAAAGTAGAAGGTTCAAGAGAATTTGAGTGTTGTGTAGTCTTCTAATGATTCTCACTTTTTTTAGAAGGATAATGATTATATGCAAGGGACTAAAATTTGGATTTGTGTGAGGGTTGGGTATTGTGCACTATTTTGTATGAGGAGATGGTAAGTTTTTTTTATTTTTTCCTTAGATTCCATATTGGGAGCATTGCGATATGCTTGGCCCAAAGTGTTAGAATTCAGTAACTCTAGCTTCACATAGATATAAGGTGAGAATTTATTGATGTAATTAAACACCCTATCCTATTTTCTCAAATTATGTTGTAGGCATGTAGAGTAGTCATAAAATATGTTGGTATAGTCTTCTACTGATTGATCCTTGTATTTGTGTAATTATTTCAAACTTGATCTATTCATATTCAAAGTGTCAGAGAGGGTAGTATTCCTCCTTTAGTACATAAACAAAATTATTCCATGATTTGATTAGAGCACACTCTTGTGCATGCTACACACTAAAGATTTATCACAAGCGAATGACTAGAATGGACATATTCAATACAATGAAGGTGATCTTCTCATCATTAGTGAAATAGTCAACTAAGATTGACATTATCTAGAATCTAAATAGAGGGATGTTGATATTGAATTTTAATTTAAAGGGGGTTTGTTGCTAAAACCATTATGGAACATGCCACTAAGATGAAGAAAAAAGAATCAAGTTGATTGGCATCATCAAATCATAAAATTAACCTAAAATATTGATGCCCTATGCTTCTAATGCATCAATGATGATCCTTTTAATTTTTGGGGTTATGTCAAGGTGATTATAGGTGTTAGCCATCTTGTTTTTTCTATGATGTTATACTAGAGTTTCTAAACTATAATCAACTGATAAACCTCATCTCACTCCATATGCTTGTATTTTTATAAGTGATTTATTATTTTTGAGAAATTATATGTTTAATTCCTAAATAATAAATGGGTTTGAGTAGATAAAATCAATAAATAAGCTATTAATTTGTGAAATTTGACTATAGTTAAGGATTTTCTAAAAATATTAGTGAGAGAGAAAATTAAACTTATCTGATTCTATGTTGTTCTAACTGAGACAGGGTCTAAAAATTTATGTGCATGCTTGGGAGACTATCATAAAAAAGAATTTGGTGTTCATTTATTGATAAGATGGGAGTGATAGAAGTGGTACACCCTATCTTTTGATGCCATAGTCCTATCTTAGTGATATTATCCTAGTGATCTAAGCTTTCTAGGTTTTGTGTATGAGGTCTGTGTGACCCTACCTATAAAATATCAAATCTTGAAAGTCCATAGAGCTAACTATGTACCTGATTAGTCTTTAATACCCTAGGTCCTCTTTATTCTTGAACTTGAATGTAAAATTTGGAAAAAGGAGAGGATGGGTTAATGTGTAAAGGATACACTAGACACACTTCACACCCTATATGTGGGTATGTTGCCTACATACCAATACTCTGAGGAGGAATCAAGCTATATGTAGTTATCCCGTTTAAGTGCTTAATGAAATAGTATGATGAAAATGTAAGTAACTATGAAATTGGTGTACTTGGAATGATTAAGGACTAGTGTAAATATTTTAGTAAGCTTTTAATGCTATTGGATGGTTGTATGTAGTGAATAGGGAAAAGTGCTTGAGTGGTCTTGCTTGTATTCTTACTTCTCTCTTGTAAATGAGTACCAACCCTTATAAATGGAATTTTAATGACATTTTATAGGGGTTTTAATGATCATGGGTTAAATGAATCCACATTAGGCCAACATGAATTAGGATAAGGATCTGGGAGAAAATTATCATTAAAAGCCAAAATACACTTGGACAATAGCACCAAAAATAAGACACCCTAAGTTTCAGTGCTATAGTCCAAGTACTATTGTCTAGGGAAAAAGAGACATATGGGGATGGATTTGTCATGGAAAGAGTAGTCTAGGTCATCAAGGGTTTAGTCTGAAAGGCTATAGATTACTATGAAACTATGAAAACATGCATATGAGGGTCATAAGAGCAAGCAAAATGGATCTATGGATTGGGTATCATTAGCCACACTCAAGTTATGAAAATTTTCATTTTATATGACTAAATTTACCCCCCATTTATTCTAGTGATGTAACAAAGTGAAATACTAGGATAAAGGAAAAATAGAAAGCATACTTGAACTTACTTACAAAGGTGAAGCTCATGAAGTTATGTGATGTTGGATGTGTATAGAGAGAGCAAGGTGTGAAGTGTGAATCTGTAGTGAAAAACATAGAGTAAATTAGTCCTTACTAGATACACTATATCCAAAATAAGAACATACAAAATCTTGGTAAGAAAGAGAGGAAAAGAAAGGAATGAATACACCTTGCCGGGTATGCAAACTAATACAAAACTTGTTGTGATGCTAGATTGTGTTGGGTGTATAATGAGTAATGTTAGATGATGTTGTACTAAGAGTAATATCATGAACAGAGTTGAGTGCTCAATTATTTAGAAGTGACTCAAGAATGCAAAGGTAGGCCATTTGGCTTCATAATTGCCCATTAAGTGAAGTTAATGAATCATGTGTGTGATAATTAATATTTGGACTATGTGTCCAATCCCTATGAATAGGTGGCTCAATAATACAAAGGCTAGCTAGACCTTTGGCTCCATCATTACCCCATAAAGTGAAGCTATGAATTAATACTGGTATGAAATATATGTCATATGAGATGGCTTCTGAAGCCCATGAATTTAATATGATATGACAATGTTGGTGTGTATATCCAAAGGTATGCTAGAAACTAGGCCACTCTTGGCCATTTTAAAAGATGGAGATTAGGCTTGTATGGAAGCCACTCCAAAACTAGTTCAATAGGCTTATGTGGAAGCCAACTTAGGAACTTAAGTAATCAAGCAGTTAATCTTGTATGAAATCCAAACTTAAAAGAGGATGCCAACCAGCTACAAATAGATTAAGACACACAACTACTAATAAATGCTTGGAAAATAAACTAAACTCAAAAAAAGGGGAAGATCAATGTGTCATGCAAAATATCCCCAATCACTAGTGTTTGGAACATGGATTTTAATCTAGAAGTTATATTAATTGCCTAATCTAACATTGGAAGTGAGAGCCATCATGCCATGCATGATTCCCTTTATATCTAGATTCTCTAAGTAAAAACTATATCAAACATGCTGAATCTGGACTATATTGAGTTGAAAAACCTATGAATGAATTCAATTTTTTATTTATTTCTAGATTTTTTTTTGTTATTTGGATAGGAGTGCCAAAAACATGACACCTTGTTGTCTGATGTTGTAGTATAACTTTGGTGCTATTATCTAGGGCCAAATTTGGAAACTATCTTAGATTATCTAATATCTGCCTAGTCTAATGTCTGGATTCTAGTCTGAGTGTTCTAAAAACTAATTTTTTGACTGTTAAGAGATTTGATCTCTATGATAAAACACTTCTTTCTTTCCCCCTCTTTTGAGAGTAGAAATGATGATGTTACAATGACTTCCCTTAGAATAAAGAGACTTGCAATTGTGTTAAACTAAAAATATACATGATATAGCAATGCTAATCAACAAGATATCTCAAGATATAACATGGTTGGATTTGAGAGATTGTTAGATCAACAAGGGTATGCCTAGATAGATGTAATAATTTAATAACATGTATAAAGTACTGAACTAGAATTTAAAGTGTTAGTTGTTAGTTGTTAGCAAGGAGGGATGGAGCATGATGTCCATCATGGCATCCAAGAAAATAGGAGAAATGCATGATATGGATCATGGAATTACAAGAAACAAAAATCAATCAAATAATAAACACACAAAGCAGGAATCATACAAGAGTGGACAAGGGGCTAAGTAATCAAGGGAAATGGGTACATGTCACTCAAAATGGAAATCAAGCATACAAGGCATGTTCAAATGCCACATACACATATAATTAAAATAAGTAAGTTAGCATGGAAGACAAAATCACATAGATGAGTATAGGTAAAGGATATTGGTAGATGTCCTAGGGTACACACATGAATAGAAGAGAAGGACATTGGCAAATGTCCTAAAGAAAATACAAGAGACAAGCATGAACTAGAAATGTAATCAAATAAGCTATGCTAAACAAGAAGAGAAAGATTGTAATAATGATAAAGATAGAATCACATATAACTAATCAAACCAAGATTGAAAGTATATAAGATATGTTTATTAAAATACTAGGCATATGCTAAGAGATACAAAAGTGTTAGATACTAGTGAAATATTGATATAGTAATCTATGTAATCTAGTAAGTAATGTACATCAACATGATAACTTGGAGTATGTAGTGTAGGAATGACATAACTTGGATGGTGTAGTCATGTAGAAGATGCCCGTAGTGCGTATGAGTATTGATGTGTATCTTGAATGTAGAAGTAGGATGGCCCCTCAATGGGTAGAGTGAAGCAATTTAAGAGCTAGATATCACTGCACACAATCAAAGAAGATCAAGTGAAGTATGGTAATGTAGATAAATCGACAAATAATAGCATAAATAATAAATGTAAGTCTAACATAGTAGTAGTAATGTAAATCATGGATGATGCATACAATCAAAAGGTTTTTGTGTTTTGGAATTATTTGAACTATGTAATATCAAGAATAAGGAACTATGAATAGGATTTTAAAAGAAGCTATATATAATTAATTATGAAAAATTATGTACAAGCAAGGATAAGAAGAGATTATACTAACCGATGAGTCTCATGGGAGACTCCTTATCATGGTGTCGTGTATAGAACAAAGGAATCATGCATGATTATGAAGCATGAGGGAATGGATATAAATATGATTATGAATATATAGATTCATTGTTGGTATCTTGGAAATCATAATAACCTATATTGTTCCACTCATCATCATCTTCTTGATTTTAAACTAATGGAATGTTAACATTGACTTTTTCTATATCTAGATCTTTTCCTTTGATAAATTGTGTCTGTAAATTATTTGCCTTGGGATGTTCAATAAATTCCAAACCTTGGTGACAAGCATTATCAACTATTATAAAAGGAGTAGTGATTCCGTGAGCTTGCTTGACCAACCCTTGACCTTGATAATCAAACTATTGTAGATATTTTTGACCAAACCTATACTTCTTTGAAAGTTGAGCCTCATTTTGGAGAGGTAGATTTGCATATTTTTCATGCTTTACATGTGCTTATCATACTATTCCTTACTCTGATTTTGATTTTTGATCCTTTTGTTATTTTGAGTTATGCTTTGGTAAGCACTTTTGTACTATTTTTGAATTTGACCCTTTGTAAATGTGTTCCTGTGTCACTATGGATTACTTGACTAATTTACCTTGTATAGGGTCCTCATTAGCAATTATCTATTTTATATATGTTTTCAATGCCAAACATGAATCTATATGATGCCCATGTATTCTATGATATGCATATAAATATCTATATCTTCTCACTAGATGTAGAGGAGGTAGTTTGATCAATTTAGCTTTAATCATTTCTCTTAGTACCTCACTTAAAATCTTATTTGATCATTTAATTCCTTTTAAATCACTAGTTTTAGAGTTACATTATTGTGATTTCTTATTTTGATACATAACATTGCTTTCAATCATTTGACTAGATGAAGGTACGTAGACATGATTGGCACTAGGGTACCTTTAAGGCTTTTGAATTATGATATAATTTTCCAATGTTGTGATCATTTCATGTAATATCTGATTATACATTTGAAAATTTGAAATTAACTTGCTCATACTAGTGATTTGATCCCTTAGAGTCTCACAAGTACAAACCCTAGTTGATTTTGATATAACATGTAAGCACATATGCTAAAGATGGTTTGAAGAATATATAGGCTGAATGTATGCATTAGGAATAATAGTATAGGCTGACTCACATTTTGGATGGGTGATAGAATGGACCTAGTTAGAGGGAATGTAGCTATCACCCTCTTGAGGGAGAGGAGGAGAAGGGATTTCTTTTCATTGCATGAAATATGACATTGAAACAAGAATAGCCAAGGAGGCATATACATCTAGGTAAAAACCATGTATATGGTATAAAATGCATGTAAGTGG
Source organism: Torreya grandis (assembly GCA_037957365.1). Classification (NCBI taxonomy): domain Eukaryota; kingdom Viridiplantae; phylum Streptophyta; class Pinopsida; order Cupressales; family Taxaceae; genus Torreya; species Torreya grandis. Next base: position 82,013 of record JARHVA010007604.1, on the reverse strand, counting down.
AGTTATAAATTGTATAGCAATATGATTATAGAGAACATTCCACATGAGACATAACAAATAAGGGATAGAGAGTATAGAACTATGCATTGATGCATAAAAAACTTTGACATGTGTTATGAAATTTCTAATGTGTTTAACATGATAAACTTGAAAAATTTTCCACATGAGAAATAAAAAGTAAAGGATAGAGAACATGATTTTGTGCCTGAATGCATAGAGTTTTGAATTGTAACATAATATTGCTAACATGTTTAGCATGATAAACTTGAAAGTTATTCCATATGATAGATAGAGAGTATGAACAAATAATATTGAAATCTTGTGTAATTAGAATTAAATGTTTTAATATCATCCCTTATTATGAAAATTAAGAATGAAATGAAAAGGATAAAACTTTGTACTAACATATGATAGACTTCATCATTCATGTACATGATAGGACATATTATGGTTTATTTATTATTTGCAAGAAATGTAAGAAAAGTTTGTAAATAAATGAGCAACATTTTTTTAAATTAGAGTATGGATGTAAGGTGATAAATCAAGAAGCAAAGTAGGAGCTAGTACATGTAACTAGATATTTTTCAAAAATATTTATGTAAAGTACTAAGAAGTTTTGAAATTGAAATTGAAGTTAAGTATTCAATAAAAACTCAAAAATTTATGGAAAAGTCTTTGATTTAATGAGACCTAGTAGATGCAACTAGGGTTTGAGAAAATTAATTTTAAAAAAAAATTACTATGGATTTTTGAAATTTTGAAGTGATTTTTTGATTTTCATATGCAACTAAAAATTTAGAAAATGATTGGAAAATTACTGAGAACTAGTTGATGTAACTAGGGTTTGAAATAAATTTATTTTAAAATTTAATACAAAATTTTAAAATTTAAGAAGAATTTATGATTTTAATATTCCAGAAAAAAATTAGTAATTAATGAGAAAAATTAGTTAGGAATTTACCCCCAAGGTTTCTAGGGATTTTATGTGAAATCCAAAGTGAGTCAGGATCACCAAATGATTTATTATTTTTGGGAAATTAGATGTTTAATTCCTAAATAATAAATGGGTCTAAGTAGATAAAATTGGTAAATAATATGCAATAAATAAGATACTAATTTTTGATATTTGATTATAGTTAGGGCTTTTCTAAAAATAGTAATGAGAGAGAGAAAATTAAACTTATCTGATTCTGTGTTATGTCAACTGAGATAAGGTCTAGAAATTTGTGTGTAGGCTTGGGATAATATCAAAAATAGGAATCTAGAGTTCATTTCTTGATTATACAAGAGCATAGAAAGTGGTACACCTTAGGTTCTGACACTATAGTCATATCTCAACACTATTATCTTGGTGATCTAGGATTTTTGGGTTTTATGTGTTAGGTCTGTATGACCCTACTTGTAAAATATCAAAGTCTTAAACTCTATAGATCTCATTGTTTACCTAATTTAGTCTTCAATACTCTTGGTCCTTGTTTTGAACTTGAATGTAAAATTTGGATAAAGGAGAGGAGGGGTTAGTGTGTAAAGGATACACTAGACATACTTCACACCCAATATGTGGGCATGCTACCTACATACCAATACTTTGAGGAGGGATAAAGATATATGTAGTTCTCCCATTGAAGTGCTTGGTATAATAGTGTGATGAAAATCTAAGTAATTATGAAATTGGGTGTACTTGGAATGACTAAGGAATGGTGTAAAGGTGTGAATAAGATTAAAATTCTATTGAATGGCCATATGTAGAGAATAGGGAAAAGTGCTTAAGTGGTCTTGCTTATATTCTTGCTTCTCTCTAGTAAATGAGTGCCAACCCTTATAAATGGACTTTGAATGGACTTTTATAAGGGATTTAATGATCATGGTGTTTCTACGCTATTTCGCTTTCACATTCAAAAGATAGAAATGAGAAACTAAGAGATGGTCTAGGGTTAAAAGATACCCGGATATAGTCATGCGCACCGAAATCAGACGTTGGAAGGTACTCCTCTTTGGCTGTGGAGGAATGACACCTGTGAAGAAAAAGAGACTAACCACAAAAAAATGTTAGACGAAGAGACGGTGGGCTGTCAAGCAAACACTTGATCCCTGAAGTACAAAGACTTCCTTAAGGGATATCAACCCACTAATAAAAAGTAGAATATTTGATTGAAGTAGAAATAATGAAAGATAGAATGAAAGCAAATAAAAGACAAAAAGTAGAATGCATACTTGATATGTATCAAACTATTCTGCACAGTCGCCAGTGTCGGTCTCTGTGCCGGCATCGGTCAAGGAAGGGTGTCGACGTTGGTTAAAGTGCCGGCGTCGGTAGGGGTAATGATCGGCATCGGTCGAGGAAATAGTTTTGGATAGGGTCTGGTCAGGTCTGGACAGGGTCTTAGGATTTGCATAAAGGTCTGATGTTTTTGTCTGAAGGTTCACGAAGCTAGTTTAGGAGTCAGAGGGATTGTTTGAGGGTTTGTACATGGATCTAGATAGAGTTACAGACTGTATATTCTATAGAGGGTGGATAGAGGTGATACGGGTGGAAGTAAGGTCGAGGCTATAGTCTGAATCTAAATCTAGGTAATGATAGCAATTAAAAACAATAACCAGAGATCAGAATAAAAACATAGAACAAACGCTTACCTGTTACGCGTTGAAGATAAAAGTCGGAGACATGATTGATGTTGTCACTGTGTCACAGAAGTTTGATGTAGCAGACCTCCAATAAGATGATTGAAGTAGAATACCTATACCAGAGAGAGAATGCGAGAGATTGATTGCAGATTGGTTGGATGCAAGAATTGGTTGATCGTTCGAATGAAGAATTTTTGCTGATTGATACAAAGGAAGGTCCGATAACCGATTGAGAAATGGATTGGCAACCGAATGGATAATGGATAACGGTCCCTGCATTCGGGTCGAGAACGCAGTGTTAAAGATAACCGACGTCAGTAGGACTGTCGACGTCAGCCGATAAGTGACTGACGTTGGTGACGTTAGCCAGGTTATGACCCTCGTCGGTAGATGCAGAATGGGGACAAAGGCTAACTTTAGCTCTCTGCTCATTTTTACATGCTACCAGGGTCAAGGCTTGTGGGAAAATGGTCGACAAGGGTTAAATAGGTGTGGAAAACTAAAATGGGGGTTAAGGGGAAGACGACAAGGGTTAGACACAATTACGGTGTCTACACATGGGTTAAATGAATTTGTGTTAGGCCAACATGAATTAGGATAAGGATCTAGGAGAAAATGACCATTAGAAGCCAAAAGACACTTTCAACAATGTAGTCCAATTTTGGGTGCTTTTGGCTAGGAAGTAGAAGACTTGGGGGGTATGGATTTGTCATGGAAAGAGTAGCCTAGGTTAGAAAGGGCTTAGTCTAGAAGGCCATATATGACTGGGAAACTTTGAAAACATGCCTATAAGGTTCATAAGAGTAAGAAAGATGGACCTATACATTGGGTGGAATTAGCCACACTGAAGTTACCAAATTTCACATTATATATGACTTCAATAGGCATATAAACTATGAGATCAAATATCTGATACTAATCTACTAACTGAGTTTTTAACTATTATGATACTAGTGATCCACACCATGGGGCATAGGACCATGTGTTTAGGTGATAACTAAATTTTGTTTTATAGATTGAAAAAAAACATTCAATGGAATAAAATTATTACTTGTAGGAAATGCAACTTCTATTCATAAATAAAATAATAAAGGATATAGGGTACAATTTCTACAATGCATGTATTTAGAATAAATGAACAAAACAAGATAATTATGTTACAAGGTCAATGATAAAATTTAAGTGGTTATCGATGAGTATTTTGGAGGCATGTTAGTACTATTAGATGTGGTATTTGGTAATGGATAGAATAGCTAATGTCCAAGATATCTCTAACCACTTTCAATCCTAAGGTCCTCTTTTGGAAGAAACAACTAGTTGAGATATTTAAATTATCCACATGGTTGATTATTTTAAACATGTGATTGTGCTTACTGGGTATTAAAGGATAAATAAATTTTGTGATCAAAAGATAGTGAGGTGAGCAGGATTACAAGTTGTGAAGTACATAGTGAGGTGTGAAGGTTACAATTCAAGGTGAACATTATATGAAAGTATATGATTAAGAACATGACTTGTGCGTAAGGTTTTCAAAATAATTCAAGTAAAGGAGTATGAACGATTGTATGAGAGGTATGAGCTCTACATAATATAAAAAATGAAGATTATGTTTGACTATGTAGCAGCTACACATGGATCAACTGAACATGATTTTTATGATTTTTGTAAGCCCATGGATTGGTCCCCAACCCTTCATAGATATTAAATGTAAAGTATCCATTCAAAATAATTGATCCAAATTGAAAAACCCAAAAAATATTCCTTGAAAGGGTATATTGGTAACCTCCACCACATGCTTTCTTACCTGATTGGTAGTGGAGCTAGGCCTTCGTAAAGGACCATCGATATCTTTGTTAGGGATATAGACATATATTTGGTACTAGATCAATACCCATTACATTCCCCCTATTAAAAATAAATAACTCTTTCCTTTTAGAAAGTTATTATCATTTATGCAATTCCAAAATATTATGTGTGCATTCAAACATAATGAATTAATCACTTGATGACACACATAGATAGTCTTTGGTAAGATTACAATTGAGTATGCCATGAATTGAGGTAGAATTTAGTTATTTTATTTTTTTTTATCTCATCTCAAGTCATAATTTTAGTTAATTCTTGTTATTTGGATACAATAACCAAATATTATAAATTCTCAAGATACTCAGGAGTATCTCCTAGTAGGAGTCGCCATCTATTATTGCTTACACAACACACCCCGTTTCAAACTAAAAATGGGGACCCTCTTTTTGATATGGAGTTTGTTATTATTTATTTAATAAGTTTTAAGGTTTCATTTTTTTTAATTTCCATACTTGGTGTGCAATTTTCTAGATGTGAAGGTCTCACTTTAAATGTGCTTCATTGTTTCCACCAAGTTTGCATATAAATCTATATCATGAACACCTGGTCTAAATTTTTCATCTAAAAATTGTCAGATAATAAACATCTAAATTTACCTAATTTTAAAAGGTATTAACTATTTCAATGCACATTTTATAGTGAATTATAAATTTACCCTTTTGGGTGAATTAGACTTGAAACTTGGAAAATTATCTAAATTTTGTGGGGTTGTTGTAGATTTTCCTTGGTAATTTTGGTCCATTATTGTGTTATTTCATGTCAAGGTGAATAAGTGTTTTACAATGTTTTACTTTTAACCTTAGTCAATTTTAGATACTTCATAATTTTATTATAATTAGCTTAAGGGGTGAAACAGGGGCTATTTCTATTCATTAAATTTTGTCCCTTTTGGGTCTATTTATGCTTCAAATTCCATTTTAAAATTATTTGCTTTCAGGTAAGTTGGATAAATTTTACTAAGATTCATATAAAAAAGGCTACTTTATTCCATTAAATTAACCCTTTTTTAATCCATTTCTACTTGAATATGCTCTAAATTAACTAAATGTTTACTTATGATCAGCTTTTGACTTAGTCAATTTTATAAAATGGTCAAAATCTACTTTGAAAATGGATTTGAATTTATTTTAAATGGATTTCTCTTCACTATATTTATCTATATTATTACTTTTATCTTGAATAACCTAGTTGTTTCGATTTGAATTTCTTAATCGTTGGATTTTAAATGTAAAAATGTTCATTATGTTAATTCATCTATTGTGCATAGGTGACCACTTTGTTTATTAGTTCCACATGGTGATGTATCATAACTCCCAATGGCCTTGAAACATTTGAAAAGGGTTTTCGACACTTAGTCAATTTTCCAAATTTATCTTAGATCTATGTGTTAGATTTACATTTAGTGAGACTTAGATGTTTCTTCAAAATATATAGGTAACATATTTTCACCTCTATACTAGACTTAATAAATTTAAAATGTTTTCCCAAGATTCTCTAACTTAGAAATATTCTTCAAGTGAGTAGATTAGCTAGATGCTACCACATATCATGATCCTAGTGAACCATTATCTTGGGGCTATCCATATAAATTTTAAAGCCCCTAAACCTTCAGGTTAATAAGATGTTTCCATGTGGTGACATCCCACTATTATGTATACCTGAGATGGTATAAATAGTTCCTATGCCTTATATACCATCAGATTAATGGTATGTCACCACATGGAAACATACTTCTACTCTATAATCCTAGGGCAGTCTGTGTAGTCCAAAAAAACATCAGAGATCTAGGTAAGTGGGATGTCACCACATGGATAAATCCTAATTGATCTTAGACAAAAAAATAAATAGAACATATCAAGCCCTATTTAAACAATATAAAAATGTGGAACATGCATGTGGAAAGACCCTGCCAATGGAGGACACACTAATGATGATGTCAAAAAGACACTAGCTTAAATTTGATGGCCATATAGCATCACAAAGCTGCCAAAATTTGAAATTTATCCTTGCATCTAATTCAATGTTAAAAATTAAGTTATAGCTTAGTAGCATGATTATAAACAATGGAATTCAAGGTGTTATAGTTGTCACAAGGATCAACATATGGAAAATTCAATAAAAAATAAGTAATGAGGCATGTATCATAGGCATGCCAAATGCATTAGGATCATGGAAAGAGAATAAGGTAAATTGGGACTTAAAGAGGCTTGATATCTAACTACAAGAGCATGGTTGAGTTTATATGTGTGTTATATCCTTAACTACGCCTTCCATTCACATTGATGATTACTTATAACCACCCTATTATTGGGAAATGAATTTGATAAGAAGCCCTAAGGACATTGAAATCTATATATGATCAAATCATATGTTTTAATAAAGGATGGATCCATTAGATTAGAGTAGAGTAATGGAGAAGACATGCATGGATTCTCCATAGTTATTAGATCAAGCATTTTTCATGATTTTCTAGTGTAGTGTTTTAATTATTGTTATTACAATTTGAATGGCTATTGTAAATCTCACCACTATTAATCAATAATAAACCTTTTGATATATAGATTGTTGTGTATTCAAATGTGTATTTCCTACAATTTTTTTATGGTGGCTTATGCTTCTATTTTTTCACAACAAATTATGCCTAAAATCTCACACCATCATTTAGCTAGAGTTGTGCTAGGTCTGGCTCAACTAAGGACTGATTTATACAATATTTTTTCAATCAGACACTTTAGCTTCATCTCTAGGGATTTTTATTCCCTTTTTCCATTTATTTTGATCTTTATTTTTATTAGTGTGTTAGTTTAAGAGTAATATCAATCCACTTGTAATGCTAAATCATGATTTTTGAGTGTCATCCATCACCATTTAATAATTTTTGAATAGATTAGTGGTGGACTAATAGAGTCTCATAGTTCTTATAGCTTAGGCCATCATTTAGAGTTAGTTTCATTGAAGCCCCTTATTATGGGTTGGTTACAATGAGCTAATAAGGTTACTCTGTACCAAGACTTGGTAACCAAGACCTTGGGAGATTTGTTCATGCAAAGCCTCTTTTAAGGAAAGTAGGTATTAAAAATACCTACCTATTTTTGGCCATATCAATATACTTACCAACAATTATGATCACCCATTAGATGCAATTATCAATACCTATACATGACATACACCTCCTATAGTTCATATACATTCTATTAATTATGATCATAGTGATATTAGGGAAATTAAATTAGATTTTCATTATTTATTCGTTTGAGCACATGATGATAACCAACCTATAAAAAGTGTTATGATTGATAATAGTGTAAATGAGAAAATTTGTACAATGACATTACTTATGCATCTGGGTTATATAAATCATGATTTTCATCCTTCGACCAGATCCATTAGACCATTTTATGGGACCTCACAATAGTTTTTTGGTGAGATTGACTTACCTTTGTAGGTGAATCCTATACATGTGGTTACTACCTTCCAAATTATACCTTATATGGGTGGCTTTGATATTTTATTGGAATAACATTGGATACATACACTTTAATAAGTTTATTCTACAATGTATTGGTTTGTTAAATATATTCATGTCAATCAAGTAATTATAGTTTCTAACATTCCATATGAACATCTTTTTGAGCAAGATAAATTTATACCCAAAAATTTAAGTATGAAACCTACTAAGGTTAATCTTACATAAAAGGATAAGTAATAGACAATACCCTTTATTAGGTAGCTAGTAGTTTAGATACCATTGCAATAGAGATCTATAACAGGTTCTAAGGAATCCTCATATACTACACACCATTTTAATAAAACCATATCACCTACACACATTCCTATTAATGATGTTTAAAATAAATCACTTACCATACATTGATGGGTTCCACTAACCCTTAATCCTATTATTTATTGTTCACAACCATAGAGTCATATTATATATACATAGAGTATGATAAATTTTACAATGACAAAAATTATACCTATATATATTCCTTGGTAGTACCACTAGTTTATGGCACTAGGTTCTTAGTGGGGAGATACCTATGAGGATCCATTAAATGAGATCATAAGATAGTTCTTTCTTTCACAAATTATAAAATACCAAAATCATCAAAAAAAAACTTTAAAAACTCAAAACTATATTTAGCATTTCAATATTCTATTAGCTCTTTGGCATATGTGTTTTTGGTTCCATGTTAATAGTTGGCATATCGATATTTACTATATACACATGTTCTTCACACATTTATTTAAGTGTGATATAAGCATGCATATATAAATGATCTATGCACTTTTATATGTTAGGCCTTCCCTCTACTCATGTCATGTAGACATTGGGGGAATCCATTTCTTTGATCACGATACATACAGGTTATACAATTCTATGGTAATTTTACATTATCATGTTTAAGCTTATATATTTACACATGCATTTATCCATGATTTTAGCTTATGAAGTTTAGTTGATATGATATTACATAACATTTTTTGATAACACATATGATCCATGGGCTAGTATGATATGTTTATGTTGGTTTCTTATGATTTCATTACTGAAATTCATTGAGTGTCTTGCCTTGGTATTATATTTATTATTTGATAAATTGAATATGATCCATTATTTTCATCCTCCATGCATTTTTTTTCCTCTTTTACATTTAAATATGTCTTAGTTTATGGTATGTTGACATTTAAATATGTCATTTATTATTTATTGGACATATGACTAAGTCATGTCCCTTTAATTGTGTGACATTTTAACATGCCTCTTGTTTGAGGTCTCCTTAGACAAGTGTATTTTAATTTTATTTTGATTTCTTTTATGTGTGATTTATGGCTTATATAACCTATGACATTACTATCTAGACATTTCCATGATCTACATCATGAATCTTAGGACTTGGTGTGATCACATTCTTTATGTTTTAATGATATATTTACCTAGACTTGTTCCATATATATGATACATGGTAAATTCATAGTTTACATGGTTAGATTATCCTTTTCAGGTAAGGTAAATACTAGTTTATACTTTCCCTCCCCTTAAAAAGGTGGCATATCATTGGGGGCATGCCATATAGGCATGACTTACACATTGATTCAAAAATTCAAATTGTAGTGGGGACATGTTTTGAAAACATGCTCTCCACATTTTTCATAGTTTCACATTTAGTGGGGGCATGTTTTGGAAACTTGATTCTCCACACTTATTCATTATGTGACATACCTAGATTACAATAAGGGCATGTTTTAGAAACATATTATCTACACTTACATGAGTTATCATATTGATATTGTAGTGAAGGTATGTATTGGAAACATGTTATCCATACTTAAACCAAATTTTAGTTTCAAATTATAGTGGGGGCATGTTTTGGAAACATTTTCCCCATATTTACACTATTTTAATTTAGCTAAATTCATAATTATATGATTTAAACACACATTATTGGTAGAATTCTATACATTGGTACCAATTTTTTACATAGTTTTAACATGAGACATATTTAAGGTGCACATGTTATGTAATTCAAACCTAATATTTCAAAATAAAATCAATTTAATATTTCAAACACTTTCAAGGACTATCATCACTCACTACGTTGGACTTTTACAATCTATATTGAAACAATCTACTATAGTAATTGGTTTACTTTTTTATATGGTTGAGGTGATTAAATCACTCAATATTTAAAAGCTTATAGGTTTGAATTTATTAAACCATCCAGACTCACAATTTTTATAGTGTGATTTGACTTGGATCACTCACACTCACTAGGTTATAAGTATGATTTGGTTGCATGGTTGAGCTAATCTTAACTACTGGGTGGAACTTAACACTTTCTTTAAGGTTAGGGGAATGTGTCCTCCAATATCTCTAAATATCTCTAGATATATGCACTTTAAATATTTATATTTGTCCTAATCTTAGTTCTAATGATTTATAATGATATATCTTTTTAAATCAAATTTCCAAAAGGTAAGATAGTCACATTGATACATAGGTGTACTCCTAAACCTTGACCTATTTCAATTTAAATCATTTCAATGATATTAATTTTAGATTATATGTATGATATATAATATAACATGATTTTGGTTATAGGTTAGTCACCAAAAAATCACTCAAAATGGACTTAATCAAAGGCAAGGTGTGTTATACACACCCATATATGCATTTCTTTTCCATTGAGCTAGCAATTTCATTACTATATTAAATGGAGAAAATGTAGAAATAATTTATAAATTATATAATACCTTAGTCTTGTACACTTGAAAAATACATATCATGGATATACCTTCATCTTTTAGACCATTCCCACTACCAAAAGGATCACATACACTATTTGTCTATACCTAATTATTTATCTCTTAATCTAACCAATGCCATTATAATGATCCAAGACTTATATATCTCCTAGAATGTTATAAAATTGATTATATTTTATATTTGTAAGATTTTTACCTACACCTATTTTCTAATTACCTAGACACTCATGTCCTAGTCAGAATCATATGTCGATTGAAGTATCCTATTACTACAATAGTGTCTAATACCCTATAGTCATCTAATTTACAAATGAAACATATTATTATGGTTGGCCTAAGTAGTTTAATGTGAGATATTCTACAAATGTATTGGTATAAATATAATATCAATATTCGTTCATTCCTCACCTAGTATAAACCAAAAATCACTCAAGTGAGCAAAGATTCCATAGTCTATACTATTTCCATATCAGTCATAGGGAAAACAATCTATAGGTCTAAAGTACTAAAAGAACATTCCATGAACCAAATTTTCTAAGTTAAAATCTAGGTCACTCTTATTCACATACAAGCTAACATGTATGGGAGAAATATGTATGAAATTAGGATTACATGATGTAAATGAATTAATCCTAGATTAGATAAGATAGAACACACCTACACTTTTGACTGGGTATACACTTTTTAAGTAGGAACATGACCAATATGAAGATCTGCTACACCTAATCAAGGGATAAATTATATCACTTGTCACAACATATCATGCTAGGAAGGGTTCCAAAGCCTACAGTCTAACACAATCACACAACAACCCTAAAAGAGTCCTATGATTTGATATCTCACTTATGCTAACAAACAAGAAAGTAAATTATTCTAATAACAAGAAAATTAAACTAATCTAGTACACACTAAAGCTTGTGGTATATTGTGAGGGGTTAGATGCAAAGTAGTAAAATATGTACAGGGAACTTTAAATAAAGTAAGTATGACTAACACCCTAATATATATAATATGAAGAGTAATATTATTTAATCCAACACTTATGCTACTTATATCTACTAAAAGAGAGGAGAAAAAAAGTAGAATATACTTACCTAAATGTGAACCGTTCATGATTCAATCTCTCCTTTGGCCAATAAGGCTTTGTAAGAGGTTGTTGTGGTTCATAAGGATCAATTTTTTAGGCCAAAGTATCCAAGACCTATCCACAAGGCTAGATTCTCCAAAATAGGAAATCTAAGCTAAGACTCCTTAAGTAGAATGGTGGAAGAGTCGATTATGAAGAAGTGTGAGTGAATAATAACTCTTTTTTACATATTCATCATAATTACTAAAATAACCTTGTATATATATGATTATCTCACCTAAAAATCATTTGGACATATCAATTGTGCTAGGTTGACTTAGTCGACCTAGTACATTCTCAGGATAATGCCTAAAGTTTGTGCTAGGTTGATTGGAAGGAAAAAAACCTACATAGAAGAAATGACCCCAAAACACACTAGGTCGACCAGGTCGACCTAGTGTATTGAACATGTCAAAAGGGTAACAAGGAAGGAAAAGAAGGGTAGAAAGAGGAAAAACACTAGAAGACTATGCAAGGGAGGATAAACAACTTAGGATAAGCTTTTAAAAGATGAATGGATTGTAAATCATGTGGAAATAAGGGAAAACAATCTTGTGAAGCACCAAAGATCTACCCACCCCTTTCTTGATACACCCCTTAAGGCATGCACTCAGATAGATTGAGTCATGACAAGTTCCTGCAATATTTAAAGTGTCAGTATTTGATACAAGTTAGAAGTATTATGTGTATACATATGCCTCGCCTGAAGATAAACATGTGTCACTAAGGTATAATAGGGGATGGTGCTTTGAGAAAGAACATAAGGACACACACAATTCTAATGCTAAAAAAAAGTTGCAATATTTTAAAAGCATAAAATAACTAAAAGTAAATGATTGAAAGGAAAACTAAGCTAAAAGAATAAATAACTAAAAATTAAATATCATGTGTACCTTGACTTACCTTTTATCATGAGATGATTATCATTTGTTTTTTTTAGTTTTTTTTCTATAGGGCATAGAGATTGATTTTTAAAAACCTAAAAATACCAAACTAAGGAGTAAAAACAAACAAATTCAAAAAATGCCAAGATAGTTGGTGCTATGTGGATGGGATGTACTTAATAAATTTGGAAAGCTAAGTGGCAGTTGTTATGTTAGGCCAAATGACCGTTTCAAACAAGATTAAATTAGGTGACCAAAAATCCAAGTCTACTAAATATCGACAAACTTAAACAAGTAAATCTTAAGTAAGGAAAGGCAAACTCACCAATTCAAACAAAGAATACATTTTTAAAAAGGAATGATAAGAAAGAAAAATCAATGATATAAAGAAAAAACAAAATGGTAAAATAACATTGATGAGTGAGTAGTAACAATTCACATCTCACTCAATAATGGAAAAAAGGGATGCATAAAAGGGAAAACGACATTGATGAGTGAGCAATAATAATCCATATCTCAAAAATGGTACAAACTTAGGTGTCCACAACAATAAGATAAAAAAATCATGAAAAATGGAAAAATAAATGTAATGTAAGTTTAGTAAATGTAAAATTAAGTGAAGAATATGATCCAACGTTGCTCAAACATGTTATTTTGTGTCTAAAGATAGATAAAACTAAAATAAAGTATTGCTAGCATGTTTTTAAGAGATGGAGAAGAAAGAATTTAAAGAATAGGGACAACATATTTGGAATCACAATTTGGCTATCAAGGGGGGAAAATGAAATGGGTGGAGGGGAGAATGAAGGAAAAACCAAGGTATAAAAAATATTTATCGAAGTCAAAACTCTCAAATTAGGTTTGTCAAAATAAGAGGATTGTCGACCTTAGGGACTTTGAAGAACTTCTCTTAGCTACACAAGTCTTAGGTTGATAAATGAAGTATATAGATCATCCCATGAAGGTTATATGCATGAAAATTAAAATTGACCTACCTCCCCATGATGTGCTCCCCATTCTTTATGACCACTTATAGAGCCATCGATCTACTATGAAGATTGGGTACTTACGTGAGAAAGTAGATATCACCATAAATTTTTTTAAATTCCCCTATTCTAATCTACTGGTCTACCACACCCCAAAGGACTTTAGCGCTATATGAAGTTGACTATGGAGTTTGAGCTTTGATTGGAGATAGGAGATGTGATTGTAATCACGTCTTTTGGTGTGGATTTGACTTGTATGTTTCCTTTTAGATATCATTGCCTTTTATTTCAAATGATTTGGCTTTTAACTTTCTTTTAATGGATTTTTTAGATTCCTCCATATGGATTTGGAAAACCAAACATGGTTCCTAAAGATGACTTTCATTTGAAAACTTTGGGATAAGGTTTCTAAGAGAGAGAACATCAAAGAGGATGGGGTCTAAGAGTCTCATAGATATAGGTAAAATAAAAGTGCTATCTTGACTTTGAACTTGTTTTATCTAATGTGGAGATGAGAGAAAGGGGAAATAAAGAGGAATGACACATGGAATAATTTTAATTGCTTCAAATTAAAAAAATGTGATAAAAGGAAAATAAGGATACAATGATAGTAAAGGTGTGATTACTTATCATAAGAATGAGGTAAGTGGAGGAAAACATGCCAACATAGATTGTTTGCAAATTTTATATAGCAAAAGAAGCAAAAAGCTAAAGTTGAGAACAAGGATCAAGAACATGAAAATAATAGTAATTTTATGAGGGCCGAGTCCTATTCATAGTCTTATAAAGCAAATCATAAAAGAGAGTCTGATGAGGGTGCTAATAAACAAGAGAAAAACAAAGTGAGGGAGGTTTTTAAAAAAGTACCTAAAAAAATAAAAACCCAAAGGATGCCAAAATAACATTGGCAAGAAATAAAAAGAGAAAGAAGATAAGAAAAAGATGGTGGTTTTGTGAGGGATTTCAGGTCCAATCTGTGATCTTACGAAGAAACTCACAAAAGAAAAACCCAAGGAGAACCAAATAAAAATTGGTAAACATAAGGATAATGAATAAAATAAGATAATGAAGACTATGGTACATCAAGAAACCAAAAGACCAAAAGGGAGGACTAAAGGTTTGTGAACAAGAGGGAACTATTATAGAGGGAGAGACCAATGCTTAAGTAACATAAAAAAATGCTAGAAAGATATATATAGAAAGCATGACAAGAAGGAAATATTCCTACATTAACATCTTTATCAAGGATGAACATGTGAGAAACAAGCCTATGTGTCTCAGAAGGTTTCTTGAAGTTGAATTAGTTTGGTAGCATGTAATGGATAATAAGAGTGGGAATCACAAGATGTCCGAAAGGGTAAGTGGATGTAGGGATGGGCATCAAAAGATGCCCCAAAGTCTAAAATGATATGTGGGTGGGCATCAAAAGATGCCCCAAAGGCTAGAGTATTATGTTGATGGGCATCACAAGATGCCCCAACAGCTAAAACACAGAAGAAATAGTAAATCATAAGAAGAAAAGAGAACCCCAAGAGTGTCTAAATGGATTTAGGTTATCCAAGAAGTTTCTAATGGGGCATATGATGTTTGAGGATAAAAAGAAAAGAATGATAAATAATAAGAATAATAAAAGAAGGTAAATAACTAATTTAGATAGATAGAGAATTAATTCAGACATATAGAGAAGGCAAAAAGATAAATTAGAAAGAAAAAAAGGTAGAAAAATGTACTAGGTTGACTCGATCGACCTAACACAGAAATAAGGACTGTAAAACTATACTAGGTCTATCAGGGTAATCTAATATAGTGTCTAGAGGTTTAAAAAGAGGAAAAAATACTCTAAAAATAGTACTAGGTTGACTAGGTTGACCTAGTACAGTGAACTCAGGCTAAAAAAGATACTAAGTTGACATACACTTCTCATTGATCATACACTTGTTAAGTAGGAGCATGACCAATATGGGTATCTATTAGGCCCGATTATGGGATCACTTTTATCACTTATCATAACATATCATGCTAGGAAGGGTTACAAACCCTATAGTCTAACACAATCACACAATAACCCTAAAAGAGTCATATGATTTGATATTTCACTTATACTAACAAAAAATAAAGTAAAATATTCTAATAACAAGAAAAGTAAACTAATCTAGTGTGCAACAAAGCTTGTGGCACAATGTGAGGGGTTAGATGCAAAGTAATCAAATATGCATAGGGAACTTAAAGTAAAGTAATTATGAGTAACACCCTAATACATAAAATATGAAGAGTAATATTATTAGAGCCAACACTTGTGTTACTTATATCTACTAAAAGAGAGGAGAACAAAGTTAGAATACTCTTACCTGAATATGAACCCATTGTGATTTAATATTTCCATTAGCCAATGGGGATTCTCAAGAGGTTATTATGGTTTGTAAGGATCACTTTGTTAGGCCAAAGCATCTAAGACTTATCCACAAGACTATATTCTCTAAATAAGAAACCTAATATAAGACTCCTCAAATAAAATGGTAGAAGAGTAAATTATGAAGAAGCATGAGTGAATAATAACTCCTTTTTTTATATTCATCATAATGACTAAAATAACCTTGTATATATATGATTATCTCACCCAAAAATCATTTGGACATGTTGGCTATGTTAGGTTGACCCAGTTGACCTAGTACATTCTCGGGCTAATGCCTAAAGTTTATGCTAGGTCGGTCAAAAGGAAAACAAACCTAAAGAGCATAAATGACCCCAAAACACACTAGGTTGACCAGGTCAGCCTAGTATACTGAACAGGTCAAAAGTGTAATAAGGAAGGAGAAGAAGGGTAGAAAGAGGAAAAAGACTAGAAGCCTATGAAAGGGAGGAGAAACAATGTAGGAAAAGGTTTTAGAAGATGAATGTATTGGAAATAATGTGGCAATAAGGGACAATAATCTTGTGAGTCACCAAATGTCTTCCCACCCTTTTACCAGTGCACCCCTTAAGGCATGTACTCAGAGAGGTTGAGTCACGATGAGTTCCTGTAAGATGTAAAGTGTCATTATTTGATAAAATTGAAAAATTTTATATGTATACAAACTAATTTAGTCTGATGCCCTCTTTGGAGTATTGGTTATGTAGGCAACACTCACTGATAGAGGGGTCTTTTAGGTAGTTCAACACCAAGCTCATACTAAACCTTTTTCACACAACCACTATGAACATGAACAATTTGGGTTTTTCTCATTTGACAAGGAGTGAAAATAAATGACCCATATTTAAATTCACTAGAGTAAAGGCAACAAAGAAATTAGAAGTATCTAGGTGGTTACATCCTATTTTAGTAGATATTTCATACTAGACACCTATATGTGAGTTAGATATTAATGGTGATGAAAGCGTATAAATTTGATATAAATGTTTATAGCTACTAAGGTACAATTTCCAAAATCTAGTGACTAATCCATAATCTATATCTAGTATACTAATACATGTTTTTGATCCATATTTATATTAGCATCAGAACCAACTAAGTATCTTATTTTCATTATCATTACTATATATAGCATAATTATACTTTCCATTTATAGTATATCTAAATATAATAAATTTAGTGTATATTTATCTAAGTTTCAAAAATAATTTTCGTAATTTAGAGATAGTATATTATATTTATGCCCTAGGATATCTTTAGACCTTTAACCTTAGGTCACCCATATCTATATTTTAGGGTTAAACAAAAGTACAAAACTTACCTAGATTGTAACTTGGAAATATTTCTCATTGGATACTCCTTTAGTAATTCATACTTGTAGATGTATCTTCCTTATGACTAATGTGGAAATAGGGGGAAGTAGGGAAGCTCTGCTCACATTTATGATTGATTTAATGATTTTGGTAAGTTGTCTTGTGAGTTGTTTGGTCTTTTCTAGGTGAGGAATGAATAAGGATTGATCATTCATATATATCAATACTTTTGGATAATATCTCACATTAAATAACTTATATCGACCATAGGGATACATTTAATTTACAAATTGGATGAATTTATGGAACTTTACACTTGTATTGGGATATGATACTTGTATTGATGTAGGTATCTGACTAGAATACAAGTGTCTAGGTAGATATAAAATAGGTAAATGTTTATAACTTCAAAATATAAGATAAGCATGTTTATATCATTTTGATCATGATAGATTTTTTGAGTCATTATAACAACATTGGTTAGACTAATGGATAAGAAATAGGCACACATAAATAACACATGTGAGACTTTAAATAATGTAAAAGGTTTAGAACTGAGAGGAACAACAAAGATCTATATTTTTCAATTGTACAAGACTAATATGATATATAATTCATAAAAGGTGTCTACATTTCCCCCACCTTTAATATAGTAATAAAATTTCTAGTTTAAAAGAAAAAAACTATGTACCTGGGTGTGTATAACACAACTTACATTTATGTGAGCCCAACTTGAGTGATTTTATGGTAATTGACTTGTAAACAAAATAATGTTATAGTATAAAATCAATGCATATTATTTTACATTAAAATCATTGAAATTATTTAAATGGAGATAACAAGGTTTAGGAGTAAACCTATGTATCAGTGAAAATACCTTGCCTTTTGGTAGTTTGATTTGAAAAAATTTATCACTATGAACCATTGATCTAATATTAGGAAAAATATAAAATTTTTAAAGTGAATAAATATAGAAATATTTGAGGACACATGGCCCTAGCCTTGGAAAAAAAAGGTGAATTTCCACTAGACAATTGAGATTAGCTCAACCATGTAACTTAATCATACTTATAACTTGGTGAGTGTGAGTGAACCAAGTGAAGAAAAAATATAAATATGGTGATTTGGATGATGTATTCAAGTAAAACCTATAATTTTTTTGATATTAAGTGATTTAATTACCCCAACCATACCAAAAGTGAACCAATTACTATAGTAGATTGGCTCAATACAATCCATAACAATCCAACCTGGTAAGCAAATGTCTATAGAAGTGTTTGAAATATGAAAATTTATTTGATTTTGAAATTTAATGTGTTATTTTACATGTCATATTCACCTCATATATGTATCGTGTTGAAACCTAGGTATAAAAATGGTATAGATGTATATAATTATATCAAAACTATGTATCTAAATCATATAACTATGAATTATGGCCAATTTGCAAATTGTGTAAGCATGGAGAACATGTTTACATATAATTTACACAATATAACATGAAACTAAAAACTATTATAAGTGTGGATAAAATGTTTCTAAAACATGTCCCAATATAATATAAAACTATAAACTGGTGTAAGTGTGGAGAACATGTTTCCATAACATGCCCCCACTATATATCTAAAATTGTGAAATGGTATGAGTATGGAGAACATGTTTACGAAAAATTCCCCACTATAATCTAAATCTTTGAATACTTTGGAAGCCATGGATCTATGGCATGCCCCCACTTTTCAGGTGAAAAGGAGTATAAACAAGTAGTTACCTTACCTCAAAATGATACGATAACCATTTAACATATGTATGGACCATATATCATATAGGAGTAACATGTATAAGTAGATAAATCATTGAAGTGCATAAAATGTGATCACATCAAGTCTTAAGATATATAATATAGATCATAGAAACATTTAGATAGTATAAATACAAGCTCAATAATCGATCAATCACACACCCAAGATCACTTAAAAGTAAATCAAAAGATAATGGTCCAAGGAGACCTCAAATAAGGGGCATTTTAAAATGATAAAAAATAAAAGGGACATGAATTAGTAAAATTTCCACACAATAAATAATTCCATATTAAAATGTCAAGATAAAGCAAACCATGACATAAGCAAATGTCATAAAAGGAAAACATAGGCACATGGGCTAGAATAAATAGAACATATTCAAATGATGAAATAAGTAATATAATACATGACAATAAAAAACAATGAAAATACTAAAGGAAGTGAAAAAAGAAAAGAATGGACAATAATCAACCAACATAAACATAACATACTAGCCCATGGATCATATGTGTTAGAAAATTCTTTTAAGTACATAACATATCAAGTACACTTTGAAAGATATAATAATGGATAAAGGCATGTGTGAATACATAATATCAAATAGGATAATGTAAAGTGATCAAAAAATAATATAACCTATATGTATTGTGATCAAATAAGTGGATGACTCCAATGTCCACATGACATGAGTAGAGGGAAGACACAACATCTGAAAGTGCATAGATAATGTATCTATATATGTTTAGACCACACTCGAATGATGTGTGAAACACACACATATATAAAGTACTAATATTCCAGATACCAACATGGAACCAACAACATATATGCTAAGGAGCTAATATAATAGGTAAATGTTGAAACAAAATTGGATTTTTTTGAAGTGTTTTAATTTTTTGAATTTTTTTGGCATTTTTGGAATATTTTCAAATAAAAAAATCCTATGATCTCATCTAATGGATGCTCATAAGTATCTCCCCATTAGGAACATGGTGTGATAAATTGGTGGTACTTCCAAGGAACATGTATAGGTGTAATATATGTCACTATAGACTATGCAATTATTTGTATATGTATAATAAGACTCTATGGTCATGAATAAATAATAGAAGGGATGGGTCTTCATATAACCCATAGTTGAGTGCTCTATGGTTTTTGTGGAATATTAGTAATAGGAACATGTTTATGTGATCTAAATATCCAAATATGGTATGTATTAAATGATGATTATGTGGAACCCACTATGGATCTCTGATGTAATGTCATCTCAACCACTGAGGGGAGGGTAAT
Source organism: Torreya grandis (assembly GCA_037957365.1). Classification (NCBI taxonomy): domain Eukaryota; kingdom Viridiplantae; phylum Streptophyta; class Pinopsida; order Cupressales; family Taxaceae; genus Torreya; species Torreya grandis. The sequence continues at coordinate 61,447 of JARHVA010007604.1, read as the reverse complement.
GCCTATTGATTACCATTTCATGTAGGATTACCTTAGTAGGTTTGATACTTAATTGTTAGGTATAAACTTCTCTTTTTCAAGTGGATGTTCATATGAAATTATAGAAACTATAATTATGTGATTGACATGAATGTATTTAACACAACCATACACTATAAAATGTACTTATCAAAGTGTATGTATCCAAGGTTTTGCTAATAATAAATCAAAGACACTAATGGAAGATATAACTAAGAAGGTAGTAACCACATATGTGAGACCTAACTATAAATGTAAGCCAATCTTGCCAAGAATTTGCTATGAGGACCCATGAAATACTTTAAATGATATAGTCTAAGGATATAAATCATGATTTGTATAACCCAAATACATAAGTAATGTAATGGTATAAACATTCTCACTTTCATAATTATCAATCATAACATTGTGTATAGGTTGGTGATCAAGGTATGCTTGAATTAAAAAAGAATTAAGATTATAATCATAATCCACAATATCACTTCCATGAAAAGTAATAGAGTGTTTATGAACCATAGGAGGTGTATATTATGTATAAGTACCAATAATCTAGTCTAATGGGTTCCTATAATGTGATGGATGAGTATGTGCATTATATGTCATTTATGCTTTTGGATCTTTCTTAAAATGATCTCGCAAAGGATTGTTAAATATTTTATACTTTTGGTGATCACCAAGTTGTGAACTTAATTCCTTTATAGGATCATAAAATGTAATGTTTTGGTCATGTATGAGATATTTGATCTTATGATTCAAGGTAAAACATCGATTCTTATAATTTCCTATGCCTTGGTGCTACTCACACTAAGTATTTGCATCATACCCTTTGGGTAGAGGTATATTCATATCAACATCTATAAGATGAGGAGAGCTATGATGTGACACTCTAGAATCTAAGAGAGTAATAAATCAAGAGATGTAGGTAAACATGTAAATTATTTCCTTGGCACACTGGATAAGATAAGCTAATTAGGTTAGTATGACACAACATTAACCATGGTAGTTGTATCCTTTTTAGGTTCAAGAGGATTTACCTTATAACTTGGTTTGATAGTAAACTTGGTATTAAATTTAGATGTATTTGGTGTGTTTGTTACATAATTAAGTTTGTTCAATGAGATAAGTTTCATTTTATGATTATAAGTAATATGGCATAAGTCATCAAAAGATTTGAATTTTTTGAAAACAATGGATTCTTTTAATGGGGAAAGAAAATTTTTCTTGAATATATCTTGTAAATCTTTGTCTGCCATTGGATTGGTTATTTTAACTAACATTGTTTCATAACATAATACATATTAATTAATATGTTCATTATTTCCTTGTTTAATTTTTGTAATTTATGCATAGGAAAACGTTTTAGTGACATTGATAGAGAAATGTGCCAAAACCTAATCTGCTAGAGGTTTGAATGGATTTACTGATTAAAGAGATAAATCATAAAACCACTTCAAATCATAGTATTTCAAGATCCATAGAAATAATTTGGTTAAAATGTTATTATTAGAGGCATAACAAAGTCATGTCATATAAAAATATCTAAGATGTTGTTCAACATAACCCTTTCCATCATAAAATGTGAACTTGGGTGCAACAATACTAGTTGGTAAGGGGTTCAAAAATATTTATAGTGTAATAATATTATGAAACAAATCTTGTGAATCAATAACATAAGGTGATTTCATATAATTGTTTTTAATATTTGTATCCTTACTTTTAAAAAAAAATTATAGTTTGAACAAGACCTTACACCTCTTAGTCTTTAAGGTTGGATATTTGAGAAGTCACCAAAAGAGGTGTGCACATAGGTTGGGTAGATATAAACATTAAAAACAAAAATTGGGTTGAATTAATAAGTCTTCCCATGTAATATGTCGAAATGGTAATTTCAAGGAACAAAGCCATGACTACAAATCTCATTCCCCCATTATAAGTATGAAGCAGTAATGTGTTCATGGTAAGGTTTGTTGGTATATGGATATTGACCATATCTCTAATATAATGATTAATATATGGACCTACATTTTCATCTACACTTTTTTAATTCTTAGTTTATAATATGGTTATTAGGATTTCATCAAGATATTCAGGCTTTTGATGAATATGCTCATAAAACAATGCACTTGATCATGATTTTTTACTCATGTTCATTGATTTCATTAGACTCATGGCTTTACTTATTAGAATATTCCTCTATGATAACCTCATTAGTATGTTTTTCATTCTCAACATGTGTATCATCATGGACCATAATATTAGGCCCTTTATTAGTGTGAGACATATTAGGTGGTAGGAGAGGAATCTTAGTGTGTTTAATAGGCACTCCTCCCATTTTATGGTTATGCCTAGGTTGTATGTAAAATAATATAATCATGAAATGAAAAGCTAAAACAATATGAAAACATAGTTGACTAAAAACTATAGCAATTATAAAATAATGCATTCATATAGATTAATGAATATAGTTTTAAACTGGTTAGAGATAGCCTAGAGCTCAAGGATGATTAACTGTCTCTATGGAAGGATAATTAATTTTAAACTCGTATAAAAAATATTTTAAATTAAATTATTGAAATATGATAAAAATAGTAATAAAAACCAATGATTTATATTGAAATAAATGGAAAAATAATGTTACTATCTATATTACTAATTAAATTTAGATTTGATATGAAATATGATAGAGATATAATAGATATATATTCTAAATTAATCATTTTATTCTATAAATTTGACCTCTATGACCTCAAACACTTATGTTGACCTTAGATGGTAGTATCGATGCTTCTTTCTAATCTATATGTAGGTGTATACTATGGAATACATGATGGATATATATGTGACCACTTGGAATGTTTTAGGTTCTATGTAACCTTCACTCTAATGCATTGAAATATGTCTCATGGACTATTTTTCCTTGTCAAATAACCAAAACCCTATTTATTCATCTTCATAGTGACTATGGGAAAAATGGGTTAGTGGGCTCACAATGTTAAACTAACCCTAAATACCCCTCTATAATTTTGGGATACCCATATAACCACTACTCTAAAGAGGGCCTTAGACTCATGTAATTATTTCTTATGTGTGGGCTTGTGTGTGAATAAGGATGCAATATGTGATAAATGAGCACGATAGTGGCCTAGCTTGTAAATTGGAAAATATAGCTCATGGACTACATATTTAGTAATTAAAACTTATATATGTGTTGGTCATATGAGTGATATGAAAATAATGGAAAATATGGAAGCTTTACTCACTTTAATTCTTTATTTAATGATTTTGGTAAGTTTCCTTTTGAGTTATTTGGTTTGTGATAGGTGAGGAATGAATGAGGATTGACCACACATATACACTTATACTTTTAGATACTATCTTGGATTAAATTACCTAGGCTAAAAATAAAGATATGTTTCATTTGTAAATTAGATTAATTTAGGTCATTGGACACTTTTGTTTGGATATGACACTTGTTTCAATGTAGGTGTTTGACTGGGATTCAAGAATCTGGGTAGCTAGAAAATAGGAATATGTTTATAACTTATAGAGATAGAAGATAAAAATGTTTATACCATTTTGGGAATGATAGAAGGTATAAGTAATCATAATAACATTGGTCAAACTAAGATATAAAAAATAGCCACAAAGAGATAGTATATGTAAGCCTTTCAATAACAAGAAAAGTATATAACTGAGAGGAACAACCAAGGTCTATATTTTCCAAGTGTACAAGATCAAGGTACTATAAAATTCATAAATAACATATACAAATATGTGTAGAATAATTTATTTATCATTGGTTGTATTACTCATATGGTATTTAGATCCCATGGTCTATGAACCATGGGAGGAGGAAATATCTATGAGAGAGCGAGGCATAGATGTTATCAGTGAAGAAGAGAACCAAATGAAGATCTTGAATGAGAAGAAAATAATTTTCCAAGGATGTGGTGAAACATGCATGCTAAAAGTTTATTACTTCTACTATTCTAAAAGTAAGAAGGGGGATATGGTGAGAGTAAAAAGGAGACACAAGACGTTTTTTTGGTTGGCACTCCAATACAAGAGAAATATGAGGTGTGGCACCATCCTAATCTAAACAAAAGTGACATTCTAAATTAAAATAACATGATTTTCTAGTTTGTTATTTATTGTAAACTTTGGGAGTTTGTAAGAGGCATATAAATGTAGAAAGAGGAAATATTTATGTGATAAATGTATGTCAAAAAAATAATATAAATCTAAAAATTATCTTCCTTAGTAATATCCAAGCTCGAATAAGTTAATCAACTAATAATCTTCTTAGCAATACTTTGTTATATCGGGGTCATGACCAATTATGGATATGCTAAACTTAATTAAGGGATATCTTACTACATAGTAAGAAAATAGAGGTTTTCAATGCCTTTAGTCAAATTCCATCATGAAATAACCCTAGATAGGTCTTATAATGTGATAAATTGAAATTAGATAATCTACTAAACAAACATACAAGCTAATCTAGTAAATAAACACAGAAGCTAATCTAGTGCTAACCAAATCTTTTAGCACAAATAAGGAAGATAATAAACAAGTAAATATAATTATATTAAATATAGTATAGAAGTAATCTAAGAAAGGAGAGATAAAATTACATCCATTAGTTATGTAACATCTACATATCAAAATTAAGGGATATGAATATACTTAACTTTTTTGAAATTAACCTGTTATGACTCAATATGTCCCTTAGACAGTGGTGCTTCGAAAGAAGTTGTTGTCACTTGTAAGGATCATAAGGATAGATCAAATCTAGGATAAAATATTTCTCCTGTGCATCTAAGACATCCATAAGGTGAATGCTACTAATCCAAGGAAAAACCCTAAGTAATAAAATCTTAAAATGATATCATAATAATATTTACAAACTACAATGATTTGTTATTGATTGATCCTCTATTTATAAATGAAATTGTATCCACATAAAATCATTCACTTCATTATTATCAACTAATATTTCTATTAGTTAACAATAATTATGCTAATCCCATTTATTCTAATTCATTTTGGTAATTAATCCCCCATTCCTAGCTATTTATTCAATATCCCCCTTTAATAATTCTCCATTTAATTAACCTTATTCATCCCACATCCTTCATTAATTATATACTAATCCCTATTATCCTAATCTAATCCTATTTATCCATTATATGGGAATTTTAAATTTTTATAACCACACCTAACCACCTACTAACATACACCCTAGCCTTCCCTACATCCCTATGTCAATAATCCTCATCTAATACCTATTTAACCACCACATAACCATCCATTATCCATAAGATAATGGAGAAGTATCTAGAAGTGGAAAATCTCCTCCAAGTCTCTATAAGTCTCAAAACTAGAGACTTCTAAGTAATTTAATATTCCTTGAATAATCCATGACCATTGATCTCATCCCTCTAACTTCAAATTTCAACCCTTGATCTTCCCTCTCAAATATATATTACCAACCTCCATCCTCCATTGGATCCATATAATGAGCTCATAACATATTCATGCCAAAATAAAACTATAAATCTTGTAGGGAATCCATGCAAAATTAGTCCTTGAATCAATCCTTCATCCATCATCAAAATATTTTCATCATGCCATCACTATGCCAAAAATTTGAGTCTAATATGCAATCACAAGTCCATTTACAAATCCTAGAAGGAGGTTATATGAAGCAAGGAATTTGGTAAGTCTCATATCATTATGATTTTTTTTATGAATCCTTCCTAATAGGTAGTTTATGTTTTGAGTTTGAATTAGCTTGTTTAATTCATAGTGTGCTCAAAATCCTACTATATTTTGGTGACCATGTTGGGATCTCCCCTCCAAATTTAATAATTTTGGCTTATTAGTGTTGATTATGTAAGCTTTCAGGGTCAACTAGATTAATAAAATATCAGGAAAAATGAAATATTAAATGTAAGGTTGTAGTCATGACATTACACTGGTAGTCATGATATTGTCTAGGTAAATAGCGATATTGTATTAACCACCCCCTTAACTACTAACTATCTATTTGACCACATAGGTTTTCTACCCTTTGAAAAAATAATGACTCGATAGTCATGATATTGATGGTATATTTGTGATATTATCAATTTGAGTCATGATTTTGTTAACTACTAATGATTTGTATTATAGGTCCTAACATTTGACAAAACCATGATTTACCCAGTCATGACTTTGTCTTGTTAATCATGGTATTATGATCATAAGTCACAATATTATTAGTTTATACAAAATTGATAATGATTTATCTCTATATTTTAATTCACAATATTTATGCTAATGTTCTATTATTTTTTAGGGGACTATATCATTATATAGTCTTTCAATTTAATATTTTAAGGGTTTTGGCTTTAACATCCATATTTGTCAACTAACCTCAATTTTGTATCGAATTTTTCTCTAGTCTATTTGTGGTCTATGTAAATCGGTAGAGTCAATATGATGGCTAAGATATGAGGAGTGAATGAGAGACAAAAACCTAGCCTAAAAACCCCTTTTCCTATCCTATCACAAAACTGTAGATCACATAATTTCTAGAGTTGTAATCTTGCACTGAGGAATCATGACATTGTAGTTCCAAACATGATCTTGTAATCTATAAATTTTTTCATAATTCTATTTGATATTACAAGGTAGTTTTAGGATTGAATCTAATTTAAATACTTGTTTAACATCTTAAATTCTACCCATTTTAATTGATAAGTATCTCATTTAATTGAGACTTTGTACAACATCATAAATTTAGTCTTTAGTCCATCACACTCATCTATAAATAATCATTTTTTCATTTAAATCAATCTTTCATAACCTATATAGGAATTATATCTATGTGAAAACCTAAATTTGGAAAATTTTCTCATCTCTAACAATACTGTAACTCATTATTTGTTTGTAGTAACGATTTTGTAATTCCCAGTCATAGTTTTATAGTTTATCATAAAACTACAATTTTTGTTATATATCAAATCATTGTATTATCGGTCCTAGTCATGATATTGTATAGATAAGCATGGTTTTTTTTGGTGACTATCATGGTCATCTCCCAATGGCAATATCACAACTCACAAGTAGTGATATTATCCCCCTAATTATGGTCTTGCATTGTGTAGTTGTGATTTTGCATTAAATTTTGTCCTTTTAAAGTACATTTTTGAGGCATTTTTCATGAATTTTGAGTCATTTTGAGCTTCTTTTAAATCCCAAATTGAATTTTAGGGGTGTTTCCCCTATATCCCATAAGGGGTTCTTAACTTTAACCCTACAAGGGGTGTTTCCCCTTGACCCTACAAGGGGAGTTAACCCTTGATCCCATTGGGGTCTATTGCCCCCAAACCCCCATGTCATGTTCAACTCACCCCAAATAAATTATAAATCCAAACCATTATTTTTTTAGGGTGTTTTATTAATGCATATTTGAATAACATCCTATTTCTTGCAAGGGTAAATCTAGTTAATATTTTATTTGACTAATGTCATCTTTTTTTAGGGTATAACAATGTTTTTTATAGGTTACCTCTTTTAAGTTCCACCTAAACTACTAGTCATGTGCTTGTAGGCCACGTATCAAAGAATCAATTTGGCCCTTTAAAAATCAAAATTTGATTATCTATTTTGTCTTGTATATATCATCTTGTTGTGAAAAATCATTCTGTGTATATAGTTGTGTGTGTGTGAGAGAGAGTGCATCTAAATAATCAATGTTTCATTCCCCCACACATAGGTAATTAACCAGTTAATTAATCATATCATGTGTTTTTCTTGTTTTTCAACCACCCCCCCCCCCCACTAGGATAACACATGATGTGAAATTGATCCCCACACATGGGCTTAGTTTATAAGGGTTAGTATCATGGTTTTTATCACTACACACTTAAAAAAATTTGTGTTTCGGTAGAGTATAAAAATTAGGGACAACTATCATTAGGCTAAGTGATTGACCCCATATAGGTTATCCATGAAGGGGAAGAGTTAAATCTCTAAACTAGACATTTCACAACACGCTACATATAATTAGGACCAAATGTACCTTTGTGTATATAGGGGATTCCCCTAGAGAGCCCATTCAACCTAGCATAGGACCTTTTGGCCATAATAGGTGTACCACTACAGGAGTCAGTATCAAATTTAAATTAAGCATTAAGTATAATCAAGATTAAGAGGGTTTGATTGATACTAAAATAGGTCACTAGCCTACAACCTCACCTATTGAGCCATTAGATGGTGCAGGCATCAGGTTACAGACACATTAGTTTGCTAAACATAGGTAGTGGCTTGCTTTATTGGGTGTGTGTTGTCTTAAAACCATACTATTTGTGAGCTAAGTCAACCTTTTCCTATCCATATCTATCTAGGTACTTTGTATGTACCATCTTGTTTATCTTTGCCACATAAATATATCCTATCATCCTTTGTATATATCCTAATCATCATCCTTGTCATCTTATCATTTTAAATATTATATTTATCCCATCTCATCTCCCATATTAATCCTTAATCATTAACCATATTACCATCACCCAAATCTTTTCTTGTACATCCTTATCATCTTAAATTCTTATCCCATCCCTCAACTTATTTATCCTCCATCCTAACCTAACCATATCCCCACATTATACATCATACCCCTAACTTTCCTTATACACCCTTATCATATTGTCTTTGTCATTATCCACCATCTACCATCTTGTCCATATCCCATCCTAGTCTAACCATACCCACTCATCATTAGTTCTTACTCCATCTACTTACCTATCCTAATAATCATCATCCGTAACATCATCCCCTTATACTTATTTTTTATTTCCCATCTCCCATCTTATCTAAGCCACTCATCATTAATCACAACCCTCCCCATCACCTATGTATTATATTATACATCCTTATACAATCATCCTTTTTACCTATCACCTATTACATTTTTGACATCATACCATTGTACATATTTTTATTGTCATATCCTATCCTCCATTATCACCTTATCTTCTTCCCATCTTTGCTCATACCCTTATCACCTATATATGCAAATCCATATTATGTCCTTACCCAAGTCTACATCATTAACTACTTATCTTCACTTTATAAATATCATTATTCTCTTGTACATAGACCCACTAATAAAAGTCATCCCTTCTTCAGTCATCATATTGTAAATCCTAGTCTCATACCCTTATACATAATTTATTCTCTTGTATATCCCACTAGTCATATCCTATTTGAACATACCCCATCACCTACCTTAATCACATACTATCTCATCATCCATATCTTATCCTAGGTCCACTTTATCCCTTATCATTTGTATTGACCTTACCTCCATCATCCATTTATCCTAACCCCATCCTACCTTATCCTAGCTAGATTTATAGGGTCACATATGGGTCTTACCATCCCCATCTCATTTAAATTACCCTGTTCATCACTACATCATCATATTCAACCTTGCCACATATCTTAATCATCATTATCACATCATCAATCCCCATCCCATCTTGAGCAATTCAATATAAGTCTCTTGAGATAGTTTTATTATCCACATAATTCTATCATCCTAATCCACTATCACATTATCATTTGATATGATCCTATACCTTAGTTAAAATCCTAATATCATCTTGTCACTTTGTTAGCTTTAATATAACAAACCCATAATCATCAATCTAGTCTAATCATCTTGCCTTATTCATAACTAACACCGATCATATCATCCTCTTGCTAGTTTGAATGTAGGCACCCATCACATCCCCAATCCTTTTGCTAGCTTGATAATTATACATTTTTGATAGGTTGTTCACACCTATTGCACTATTAGTTTGAAATATGATCATAATATTTAATCCATTAGCCTATCTCATATACATTATCATCTATTATCCTGTCTCAATCCTTTTGTTATATTTTATTTAATAACTCATCTCTATCCTTAGCATACCTCCATCATCCATCATCTATCAACCATCATCATGGAACTAGACCCTACCTTCATTGACCAATATATACATTCCAATAAGGATGAGATCCTTTTGAGACTCATTATGATGTGTGAACCACTTCTTGAGGATATTGATCCCATTTAAATCATTGTACCTTCCATCTAGGTCCCTTCATGCGAGTCTTATACCAACCCTCTGTTCACTCATCCTAAACCATCATCTACCCACTTCCCTAGTAGCAAAGGGAATCCCATCTTGGACACTAATAGTCCATCCACCCAACCATGCTAAACATCATCTGATCATAAGTCTAATGCTTCCACATCTAAGTAAAAAAATGAAGTGGGCCCTTATACTCCCCTTCCCATATCATTATAATATATTTTCAAATAATTAGTCACTACAGACATGATGGTCTATCCACCTTTTTGATATCTTGATCCTACAAATCCTAAGCCCATGTGGTATAAAGGTAACTAGTACTATGTATATCACCAAACCTGGGGGCATACCATTAATCAATGTTGACCTTTACAAGATTATGTCCAAGACCTCATCAACCATGGTGACATAATAATTGAGGATGAACTAGATGAGTCTAAATTTTTGGGTGAACAAGAAAAGGAATGCCAAGATTCCAATCATAATCAAGCACTTCCATTTCCAAACCAAGGTCAAGACACCACACATATAATTCATAATCCCCCATCCTCAACAAAAACTCCACCATAATTGAGTTTATTCCACAAAAGCCTATCCCTCCCATCCCTCATGAATCCTTTCTTCATCCCTCATCCCCCTCTCACTTATCACATCAAATACCCCATGTTGAGAGGTCAATCATAGATAATGAATTTAACATTAGTATTGAATCAACATACAAGTTAGGAACACAAGTTTTATCATCATTAGGATCATGCTCAATGCCAAAATATGAGTTAGATTCCTCAAAAACATCATCCCTCATTAATGTTGATAATGCCTACCTTTTCAAGGGTACTTTTAATATTGATACCTCCCATCCATCACCAAGCATATATTTAGATCCCAATCTAGATCCCAATTAGGATGATAAAGTCATAACAAAGTTATTAAAATCTTTATCTATTTAAGATTATTAGATTGAATCTAATCTTATTTTGGATGTGTCCACTACAACTAGTCCTCGTGATCCTTTTGCTAATCTTGAGGAGATTTTCTCTGATGTTAAAATTAGGTTTCCTAGGAACTTCTATGAAGACCATGCTAACCCATCACTACGCATTGACCTCATCACAACATTTCCACCACCTTTATCCATCATAGACCACTTTATTCCTATCAATGACTATTTAATTACCTCCCTCCATAAAGATAAATAGAATATGCATTATTAGACCCTTCCTTGAGTAATGCAATGTGTGCCACCAATATGAAGGCCCAAGACCATATTCAAAAAGTCAATCATAATCAAATCATATTTGATCTCATAAGTCAAAGTCAATAAAATTAAAATCACCATCCTAATTAAAATGTATCTTCCCATAGTAAAGCCCAAAATTAGGCACTAGAGGACTGTTAAAGTCTAAATAATCATCTATCAATCCAAAAATCAATTCCCCTATTAAAGCCCAAAATTAGGAACTAGGGGGCTTTCAAAGTCCAAATAATGTCAAAATCATAGTTTATCATCCATAAAATAATTAGATCAAATAAGGATGACAAAGTCAACGTGTCTTAGATCTCCTAAAATCCTTTGTTAATTAGTACCAATCAAATGAATAGTGTCTATCATCTCGAATGTTGTATGCAATTGATAGTCCTAATCCCTAATCACCCATCATACCTTATTAACATAAACCCATAAACTAATCAAGTCTTATTATACATTCAAGTCCCATACATCCCCATTAAGACATAATCACAACCATACCCTTTATCACCTTCTTGGGAAGCATCATCTTTTCAAGGGGAAATGAAGACACTAGGTCTAGATATCTATAGGTATCTTCATCATGTATCATCAAAGATCATAAGGACCATAAAACATCTAATAGTGATGACATGGTATTGAATTCATACTTTTATAAAAATGATCTTGGCTAGAAGTCACATCCAAAGCTTGCATCTTGCATATCTCCCTTCCCTGAATATATGAAGATGCCATCAATAAGTAAAAAAAAGCAATAAAATAAAAAATCATTCATCCAATAGTGAAAACTAGTTTTTTGGCACCTTAGAAAAGTACCATGATGAAAACTAGTTTTCGACGTCATGGTAGAATAATATATTATCCATATTTTTCCTTCAAACTTGGGAGTAAATCCATCCATTTCATATCCTCAAATCCCTTGTCCACATTGTCTATATCAACCATCATCTTATCCCTTGATCCATTATTCCATTCCATCATCCCCCATCATATCATGCATCCTATCTCGTATTCCTTCCTATATTAACCTTTGTAAGGAAGCAGAAGGTGTTTTGATAACTATCCCAAACTCCTCTTGGCATATCCTCCAATGCACACTTAGGCAACTAAACCATCTAGTTCCTTCACAATGTGGTCATTGGTTATCCATAGTCCATTTATCCTTATTCCCCATCCATCATCCCTCCATCCTTATCTTGGTTTCTAGGCTTGGTATTCCCTTTACTAGTAACCCCATTTTTATAGTGTATATACATATCCCAAAAATACCTAAAAATTGAAATATACCAAAAAACCCTAAAAATCATAAAAGTTGAAAAAGCCTAAAATAGTCCATTGTCTCTTATCTAATCCTCTAGTTGTATCCATCTCCATCTATTTCATATCTTCCCATCTTTAGATACCACATTTGGTCTTAAAACCAAATCAGAGTGGCCACCCATCCCACCATATTTTCATCAAAATTTTGGCCAAAACTTATCGATATCCATAGCCTTATCAAAAAATTTAATATAGCACCCATCACTTCCCTATCAGTGCCTTTTCAAAAATAACACCCATAAAATCACCTCCTTGCTAAGTGTGGAAGGTACTTTATCCCATCACTATCTTTATCATTTCATATTCATACATATCACCCATTTAATTACTATTTTGATAGTATGAAAGGTATTTGATCCCATCATCTCCTAATACTCCTCTTGCTAGATTAGACTATTGAAAGTCCTTATCTATGATAATCCTTGGTCATCTTCACATCCATATCCTCATCCACATCCTTATCTTAATCCTAGTCTCTCATCCAAGTCGATACCTTTATCTAAATCACCTGTAAATCCTCATAATTATCATTACCTTATCCAAATCCAAGCCCATCATAATTCCACAATCATAATCATCTTAGTCTAACCCATCACCTAGTAAGTTATCCCATCCTTAGACAAGACATTATGACATTACATGTAGATACTTTTCTACTATTTATTTGTGGTTTTTTTTGTTCGAGTCATTTATCTATCTTGTTTGTTTTATGTTTTGTTTACATATTATCTTTTTAGGTAATGAACAAGGATGCTATCAGGATACCAAAAGTGCCCTCGAGGATGTAGAGTTTTCTACTTGACCATAAACTTTGGTATCACATCCTCTTGGTCATATTTATATCATGGGGCATACTTCCAAGTGTAATATTTAATATATTACTTAGACTATGATGAGTCTTCTGACATTTGTGATTGTTTGATCATCTACACCTTTATAATTTATCTCATCATCCTTATCCCATCACTAATCTAATCCTATTAAATTATCCAACTAACATCATAATTTAATCATTCTCATCCTCATCACTTTATAATCACTAATCATCCTCATCTTCATCACCTTCTAATCATTAATCCTCATCATCATCATCCTCATTGAGTTAGAACTACATTATCCTAAGGTCTTTTTAGACTATGTAGGTAGTACTTGGCCATGTTTCAATGCCCAAGGATAGCTCGATATCCCTATCATCCATCATCATCTCCTAGAATTTTTGTCACTCAACCACATCATTTATTCTCTCTTATCCTCATCATCATATTGATTGATCTAGCTTTGAGCTACACCCATTATTAATCTTCTCAAATCATCATCTTATCTTGGCTAACAACTCTCCCTTGCATGCATCCTTGCTTGGGATATGTCTAAAAATTATGGTATTTTAATCCTATCATCATCATGTTACAGTTGATTCCCATTGGGATGTGTCAACAACCATGACACCCATCACCTCTACTCCCTGTGCATGTGTCTTTACTAGGGGAAACATCATCAATATATAGCTCACTACTCAAGTCAACTTCATATTCTTCATCCTTTATCTCACATTAATTAATCCATCCCCTTGTCTATTCATCATGTCCCACCCCTAATTTCTTATTTAGATTGGCCATCCATCTCATTATTCCCTACATATCCCCTTGAGGAGGAATCATATCCACTAACACCATCATATACTAACATCCATATATGACATGGTTTTTATTTGAAAGAACATTATTCTTTCCACTTCAGCCTCTCATAATTTCCTTTAAATGAGGGGAAAAATGTATGTACCTAAAATCACTAACTTTATTATTATCGACTAATATTCCTATTAGTCGACACTAATTCTACTAATCCCATTTATTCTAATTTATTCCACTAATTAATCCCCCATTCCTAGCTATTTATTCAATATCCCCTTCAATAATTCTCTATTTCATTAACCTTATTCATCCCACCTCCTTCATTAATTCTATCCTAATCCCTATTATCCTAATCTAATCCTAGTTATCCATTATATGGGACTTTTAAATTCCCATAACCACCTACTAACCTACATCCTAACCTTCAATACATCCTTATGTCCCTAATCTTAACCTAATCCCTATTTAACCCCCACCTATCCCTTCATTTTCCCTAAGCTAATGGAGAAGTCTCTAAAATTGGAGAAACTCCTCAAAGTCTCTATAAGTCTCTAAACTAGAGACTTCTAAGGAATTTAATATTCCTTGAATAATCCGTGACCATTAATCTCATCCCTCTAACTTCAAATTTTAACCCTTGATTTTCCCTCTCAAATCTATATAACTAGCCTACATCCTCCATTCGATCCATCTAATGAGATCATAACAAATTTATGCCAAAATCAAACTAGAAAGGTTGTAGGGAATCCATGCCAAATTAGTCCTTGAATCAATCCTTCATCCATCATAAAAATCATTTTATCATTCCATCACTATGCCAAAAATTTGAGTCTAATATGTAATCAAAAGTCCATTTGTAAATCCTGGAAGGAGGTTATATGAAGTAAGGAATTTGATAAGTCTCATATCATTCTGATTTGTTTCATGAATCCTTCCTAATAGTTAGTTTGTGTTTTGAGTTTAAAATAGATTATTTAATTCATAGTGTGTTCAAAATCCTACTATAGAAATTAAGGGGGTATTGATAACAAAGTATTAACCCCGAACCTCTCTAGAATTTGGCCAACAAGGTTGGCTGGGTTGATCTTGTTTGGAGGGAAATAGAGTCATTAGTCCTTGAACTAGATTAATGTGAGATGATGGAGTTCCATAATGTGCACTAGATTCGCAACAAGGTCAATCGGGTTGACATAGTAGGAAAAATGAGTAAAAGGGGTGTTTTCTTAGGTAGGGGATATTTTAGATGGTGAATTACTTAGGGGATTGTATAAGTGGTTTTTTATTGCTTAGGAAATTGGATAAAATTATCTTTTAATGTTTATAGGTAATAGTCTATGGGCCAATAATATTTCAAAACACCAAAGGTCTACCCCCCTTCCTTAGTACACCCTTTAAGGTGTGAAATCAGAGAGATTGAGACTTGATAGGTTTCTACAAGAGAGAAAGTGTCAATAAATGAAAAAGTTAAAAAAAATTGTGTATACATATTCCCCACTCAAATCTCATCACATGTCACACAATTATAACATGGGATGGTGATTTTAGAAGAATGTAGTAACATACAACACTAAGATAATAAATATTAGTAAATAACATGAAATAAATGAAAGTAAATAATAAAAAAAATGCACATTTTCACTTATTTTATAGAATAGCAGTTGTATGAGAATAAATTAAAGATATTTAATGTAAAAATAAGATAAAATTCAATTTTTTTGAAAAAATATGGTTTGAGTATAGAAAAATTATCTACATTGTCAGGATTCCAATTTTTTATGATGTTTTGAAAAAGAGCTTGTAGAAACATATTTATTATTAAAAAACTAATTTTTTTGTTAAATAATTTATATCTAATTTTTTTTAACTTGAAATATAAATAGTATTTTTAACTATTCATTTGTAAATTTAGTATTTAGAAAAAACTAGAGTTCTATGTGACTAAAAAGAGTGATGAGAGATAATATGGCATGAAGATGAGGAACATGACATGGATGACACATAGAAATGGTGGCTAGCATGATCAATGTATGAAATTTAATAAATTTTGAAATTTTTTCAATTTTAATTGAAAAATGATATATGTTTGAAAAAAAAGGTGACAAGGTAAATCTGTGTAGTAGATTTTTTCCCAAAAATTTTTAGGTTAAGGTAAAAATTAAGATAGCCAATGGGTAGGGGGAGAAAATTTCCAATAATGCCTAAGGCATTAATGAAAAATGGGTGAAAAATCATCGTGATAATTGAATGGGATAAACTAGGCTGATGTAGTTAGAAATGAATAGGTTAATGAAGGTGATCAATTATGTAGAAATAGACCAATGTAGTTTGTCAATAAATGGATGAATATGTATAGTCAGGTTGATTTAGTTTAATATTTTTTATTTGGTTGATTATGTACATCTTAGTTGATGAGATATTATTTATAGGTGGATGATGTATTTTAAAGGAGTGACACACTTTGTATGAAGTGCTTGACATAGTATAACTAACTGGCTGATGTAGTATCTAGTGGTTAACATAGTTATGTTGGGTGGTCAACTTTGTATCAGGTGGTAAATTTAGATTGATTTATAATAGTGGTCAACATAGTTAAATACTTGGATGACTTATTATAAATTTAAATGTAGTTGATGTAGTTAGATACATGAATGATTTAGTATAACAATTACTTTTTTTAGCCTACATACTTAGTTATGTGATTGATGTAGTGTAAAATGTAAATAAAATGTAAAAATAGGTTGATGAAGTAGTTAAGTTGCATTTATTGTTAAATTTTTATGAGGTAACTTTATTATTATCTGATGGGGAGGACTAATATGTGTTTTGTTGTTTGGTATTTTGTAGATGTGATAGATACTTTTACATTTAGTGGATTTAGTGTGGTTACAATATTTATTAAAGAGACTGATAGATGATGATCATGCACTCTGGATATAATTGGGATTTAGAGGGATCATGTAGATATGTCATATCACATTGAGTGTTAAATTAATAACCACATTATTAGGGACATGGGAGTGACTAACCAACACTTTCATATGGATAACACTAGAGAGAATTTTGAGATCTCTTAACCCAATCTATTGGCCTACCACACCCTAGTGGACTTTGGTTCTATCATGAGGACAACTGTGGAGTTTGAGATTTGACTATAAATAAGGGATGTGCTAAGATATGGATGATGTATTTTGGTGTGATTTTGATTTTTGAATGTTTATTTTTACCTTTTATCATTCCTTTTGTTTAAATGATTTATATTTTATCTTTTTATGGATTTTTCTATTCCTCATCTATATGTATTCAAAATAACTAAGCATGAATGATAAATGTGACAAGCACAAATAATCTCTAAGATTTGATTATACGATACAAAATATCTAGATTTTTTTTCATGTTACTAAATAATTAGGCTTTCTTATAAACAAGTATGTGAGAATAGGACAAACCATATGTGTGCTTAGTATAAAGGGGAAAATGGAGATCAAAGAGATCTATATATATATATATATATATATATATATATATATATATACACAATGATAAATATGCTTGTTGACTGATCATATGTTAAATATAAGATGTTAAAGGGGTGTGGATTTATAATCATGTCATGATAAAAATTACCTTTTTTAAACAAAATGATATAACAAGCATGAAAGAGAAAATAATTTAAAGAAAATAATTGATAATGAAATTAATCCATGAAACTTGAAATTAAGCCATAAAAAATAAATCAATCCATGAATATGAAAGTAATCCATGAAAATTAAATTAATCCATAAGACATTTTTTAGATGATAAGTAAAATATAAGATCAATATATGCTCATAAATAAAATCCAAATAATGTGATAATGTAATAAATATTGTGATAAAACACCATGATGCATTCAAAAATATTGATAAATTTAATGGAAAACATCATCCATACCATTCAATATGTTCTTATGTATCTATATTCTGAATTTAATAAAAGTGTCCTCAAATTTTTATATAAAGTCATGAAAAGACTTCTTTATTTATCATCTCTATAGAGAAGGTAGGTATGTTAAAATAAGAATGATGCTCATGAGGCATCTCCTATATGGGATATTTAATGCAATGAATTGATATAAATACATGACTAATATCCTCAAATTTGTGAGGAGATGTAGACTATATATAAGGATGAACCTTTATCCATGAACATCTTAGAGGGCACGATTGAGTCGATGAAGGCATAGGCTATGGAAAATCATGAAAATGTTGTTATAACACTTAACATCTATCTTTATTATGTGTAGTAAATTGATGCTAAAGACAATAAAACTCCCCATATTTAGGGATATATTTTGGAAGTATCTTAGGAGGTGGTAGGATCTTGTTTATAGACTATGCCTTTTATGGATGAAGTGTATCAATATACTACCAAAATTATTGGAAATAATTATAAAAATGATTATGTTTACCATGAAATAAAAAAGTATGTCTAGGAGTAAAATGTGAAGGTCAACTATTTATGGTAGAAGTGGATCTTGAGGTTTATTACTACTGATGGACACAAAATTTCTTAGCCCAATGACCAAAAAATCTATGAATCTCACAATATGGGTTATCTTTTCATCATGTCGGTAGAGGGGTAGGCTCGAGTAAATGTAGTATACCATTACTAATATGAGGATAACTTAGAATAGGATCATGCCTAACTTGGTTTGCATCACGAGATGAACTCATAGTGGGTTGGTGTAGTGAGGCCAACATCTCTATAGGAAGTAAGCTTGAAGGGTCATGATATTTAGAAAACCTATAAGGTCCTATCACATCATGGTAGAGAATCATACATCAAAGAGGTCCATGAGTAATTAGGGGTATAATATGTGTGTGTGATCCATATCAAACCTATGAACACCAGAATAATAACTAATATCAATAACAATAAAAGAAGGAACTACATGAATATAACTAAAACAATGATATAAAGAATGATATCTAAGTATCTCTTCATTTTAGCTTGAGAAAAGACATAAAAAGGAATCATATAAGGAATACACATCATCATAATTAGGAGTATGAAGGTCAATATTACATGCATCAACGATTTTATTAGTCGAAGAGGCATGATGAATGGAGTGTTTAGTTTTTGTTAGAGTGATCAAATTTTCATCTAATGGGTTTCAATGAGATCGAGGTTAGAGGGAAAAAGGTAGTTGAGTGAGTATGTTAAGAAAGATTAGAGGTTTTGATTTTAAAATTGATCTCATATGGTTCATCATCATTTGAATCTAAAAGATTAGGTTGCATATTTCCTATTAATTCTAGATGACCTGTATAACCACTAGTAGAATTTACATGATTATTAATTCATTATGATTTGTGAAATGGGTTGTTAGGTAAAACTTTGAATGTGAGTATTTTAAAAAACACCTCATTTTTGTAATTGTTCAAAATTAAAAGGATTGGTATCTATTTGAATATTTCATATAAAATTATTATAAGGAAACTTAACATATTGTCATGGTGACAAGGCTGCTGCTCTCTTGTGGTGTGTCCAAGGTTGATTGAGTAAAATGTTATAATAAATTCGAAAGTTAATTATCATGACTTTGACATGCATTGTGATAGGGGGGACCATGATAGGGATTAAAACACAACCTAAAGGAGGCATTTATATTATATCATATCTCTGACATGTACTTTGTGTATATTTGAGATTACATTCAGAATATCCAAGTGTTTTATTAAAATCAATGAAAACCATGCAAGTGCCTAAAATTTCATTAATTAATGCACATTTAACTTGGATATCTCCTATTTTGATGATAATGAGCAATGGAGGATCATCCACATGAGTAAATATTTCATCAATAATCATGGAAGAGATATGGAATTTGAGTGAAATAGATGTGTCTACTATTTCATCAATGTGGATATCCATATCTTCACATTGTTGAAGGATGTTATCTTCAGATGCCTAAAAAGTATCTTCTTGCCCCACAAGTGGGGGATGAGGGATGTTCATTTCTAAAATTATTTGCATTAGATGATTATGATCATGAGTATAATTTCTCATGAGTTCTAAGAAAGGGATTTGAGATGGGAGATGTGAATGTTTAGCTATAAAATCCCATTCATCATGTCTCATTAGAATTTTATTTGATAAGGGTGCATAGTGTTTTAGTAAATACTTTGAGTGTGTAGTGCAAGTGTATTGAAATTGATGTTGGTAAGCTATGTTTGTTTTAGTTTTAGTTTGTTTGGGTTGACTGATTGTATTTATTTATGTTATTTTAGATGAGGTGGTTAAATCAATGGTTATTTCTTATGTTTGTGAGTGAGAACTACTAATGATAGAAAGTTGTGGGATTTATGAGTGGGGCATCTTAGTTTAAACGGGATTACAACTTGTATCTATGGTATGTGAGGTATTATCTAATTGTATCTTTAGATTTAACAATTTTTTATTTTTTGAATTCAGCGAATTTGTTTCTATGTGCCTCAATTCCATGAAGCAAAATGGGTAAGAGCTTACATAGTGTGTAATTTTGAAAAATTATTATAGGTATAATCTAGCTAGTGATCAATATAGGAAATGAATCTTCTCATGTTATTCATATTAACAACATTATCATCATTCATGTTAGGATCAACTAAAATTTTGACATTATTTGTAGTAGGAGGTTGGATAGTGTTAACGTGATGATTAGGAGGGGGATTCTTATAAATAACTAGATGGGAATCTAATTGATTCAAGTATTCATGCTTAGATTTTTTTTCATGGGCCTTATTTTATATATCATAATCTTGTTGACATGAATGTATGAGTGATTATGATAAAATTTAGGTCAAGGAGATAATCCATGACAAAGTTTCTTATTTGGTGATGAGCCTTGTGAGAATGGCCCCAACTTGTATGAAACCAAAAAAAATTATGGGGATCATACTAATGTTTGGTAGGGTGATTAGGGTCAAGATCTTGTGGTAAAGGCTAAGGAAGAAGCTTTTGAATTTTTGCTAAATAAAGTGGTTTATGGAAATCTACATTATGTACTTGAGAAAATGTGGAACTATGATGATATTTTTTGGAAAGTCATAATGAAGGATTAGGTTCCATGAGATTACTTGGAACAATGGATTGAATGGCGTGTATGTAATAATAGGTATCCATAAGACCATTTTTAGTTACATGTTTATTTTTATCTTTCATAAGCATTTGAGCTCCTATTGGAGGGTATGAAGGATCAAATTATCATATAAGTAAATCTTGATGTTTAACTAGGTTGAGGCCTTTTTCTAAGGATTTTGGAGAAAACATGCTCATGTAATATTATAATTAGGAGTGAAGAGAATTAGTGAATAAATGAAATATATTATCATTAGACATGCTATGCTCAGCTTTTTTAGATAAATATTTCCATCATTTGATGAAAACTTGTGTTGTTTTAGATTTTAATTATTTGAAATTGATAAAATGAGCTAGATTATTTTTAAGAAGACCATTAGTTTGGAATTCCTAAACTAATGCATTGAATAGGTACTCCAAACTAGCTATGGAATGAGTTTTAAGTTTATTATACCATTTTAAAGTGTCACCTAGAAAGGTTTTATCTAGTAGCTTAGTGGTGGTGAAAGTATTAAGTTTAACCCAATATTTGTATAAATTTCTAAAAGTCTTAAAATGAAAGGTTAGATTAGTGTATCCTTTATAAGTGATAGTGGGAACTATGACACCTGTCAATGTTTCAAATTTGAAGGACTATAGTTTCATTTTTAAGTGTTAATAGCCTTATTAATAAGTGGGGGTTATGGTATAAGGTTACCATGTGCATCTCTAAGGGGGTTGGGTTGAGTGAGGGTAATTATTATTTTGCATTCCCCATTGAGTAGGTTTAGGTTGGTTTTGGAAATGCATTAATTAGTTTTGTATCTGTATCATTTGGTTGGCACTATTAGTTTGAAAGGTATCCATTTGATTTAAATTTTGAAATGATAATTAATAAGTGATAATGGTATTTTGACTATTGGAGGTATCATGGGATGCATTGGAATTATGCAAGGAATTAATAGTTTGGGAGGCCCTAGTAGTTTAAGATGTACTATGGAATTAAGTAGTAGTGTGGGAATTTTAATTAAACTGCTAAAGTCACACCTTTAATGTTTGTATAAATGGTTGGCATGAAGTATGAATAAGGCATGTAAGATGGTGTCATGCTATTATATGGAGGTATGAGAGAGGAAAAGGGTGTGATATAATTTTTAGGATGATTTTCCCTAAATCTTGTAGAAAATGTAGGTGAAGGTGAATGTAGTTCTCTAATATGAGGTCCCATAATGAGGTTTTAAATAATTATGGTATCCTTACATCAATGTCAAGGTTTTTCATTAATTAAGAGGATAATTTAAGTCATATATTCAATGTCACTTTCATCCTCTATCATTTATAACAATAAAGGAATAAGTGTAGTAGAATAAGGGGGGTCCCATAGTTGGTAATTCTAGTAATAACATGGATATTGCTAAGATCTAGATTCTCTACCACATGATATGGTAAATTTTTTTAAGGAATCTATGAGGATTAGTAAATCTCATCATGTTAGTTTGATTTTGATGTGTAACCTATTCAAAAAAATGTTCCATGATGAGAAGCTGATTTAAGCACTTACTAGGGAAATGGGAATCTAAAAGATGAAAAATGAATGAGATTGAGCTAGTCAATCTGGTTAGACATATAGGATGATAATGTTTTTTAGAAATAGACTAGGTCAAGCTTGTCGATATAGTTAGAAAATTAGGGAAATAAAATTATCTATGAACTAACTAGGTCAAGCTGATTGATTTAGTTAAAAAATAGGAAAAAATAGTTATTTATAAACTAATTAGGTCAAGCTAGTCTATCTAGTTGTAAGAAAATAGAATTTTATTTAAACTAACTAGGTCAAGTTGATTGATCTAATTTGAAAAATAGAATGATAAAAAATAGGAAATGGAATGGGTTGTGCTAATCAATATAATTATAAATGTAGGAAAATAGAATTATCAGTAAACTGACTAGGTTAAACCAGCTGATCTAGTTGAATTAACATGGTGATACTATAGTCTATGGGATAACTATATTAAGTTGGTTGACCTCTAAGTTGGAATAATGGGAAAAATAGAATAGTTTTTAAATAGGTTGGGTCAATCTAGTTGACTAATTCTATCATCTATAATTTTTAAAATGATATGATACTTGATGATTTAGTTATAAATACAAAAATAGAGTTTAAGCACACAAACAACTAGGTCAAGCTAGTCAATCTAGTTGAAACACATAACATAGATCTTATATATTAATATAGTCTATAATACAACATAGAATATAAAATGACAAATAAAAAAATCATAATTTATATGTTAATTACTTAAAAATAGGATTAAGAAGTTATATTAAAGGTTATGATTGATAATGTTAGCTTATAAATATACTTACTTGTCCAGTGGATAGTGTTAGTCCAATATTTTAGAGCACTAACTATGGAGGAAGTGTCATTCCCATAACCACTAAAATTGGTTTCAAGGGTAAGCTAGAACTAACTTCTCAACACTAACTGCTAACTGATGCACCACATAATCAAATGTATGACTAGATTCCTAAGGTTTAATACAAAAATAAATCCTAAGCATTTTTAAAATAACATGACATACATGGAAACTAAAGACTATGTTTGGTTTTGTACTATGGTTATGAGTATTGGGGAAATCCCCTCACACCATGATATATGTAAACAATAAACAAGGACTATAAATATAATATCACATAACCCGTCATGTAATAAATAAATAGTTTTAAAAATATAGGTACATAGTTTATAAGGAAAACCAAAAAAAGTGAAAAATAAAGGTGAAATCAATATTTCAAATGTCAAGTTATAATTTTTGAAAGCAAATAAAAAAGCAAAAAACTAAAAACTAAAGTGATTGTAGTTACTACTCTCAGAAATAGGTTAGTTTATTTTATTTAAGATTAAAAGTGAAACACATAAAACAAAATCGAGCTAGTTGATCAAGTTAGCTAAAAAATAGAATGAAATTGATTTGGTTGACTTAGGATATTGTAATAATAGGATAGAACAAACAAGGTCAAGTAGGTCAACTTAGTTCTCTAGGTAGAAAACAAACACATAACTAAATTAAACTAGTCAATCTAGTTGATTGTGTAGGTACAATTTAAAAAAACTAAAAAATGGTATAAATAATATTAAATTTAAATTTTAACTAAAATCTATAAAAAATAAATTTATTTAAAAATTTATAGAGTGAAAAATTGATCTAGTTAGAGCAAACCTAGTAGATAAAAAAATTGACCAGGTTGATGTAATATATTTTCTTGAAGATGCTTAATTACTATTTTAAATAAGTCATCAAGGCAAGTGTTTGATATTGTAGTTGAAAAAAATATTATTATTAAAGAGAATCGATTCAGTCAATCTAGTTAAAATAAAACTAAAAAATAATAATATAAATAAAACTAGATAGATCAGATCAATGTAGTTATCTAATTATGAAATATAAAAATGAACATAATTGAACTAGTCAATTCAATTAGACATAAAAAGTTGAATAAAATACTGAATTGATCAATCTAATCTAGTTATCTGAGACTAAAAAACCTACATATAAAAGGAAAAATTAGGTCTATAGGATTGCCAAAGTTGAAAAACCTAGACCTAAAGAGCCAAAATAGGTGAACATGCTTGATGCAGTTTAAAAACCTACAAATAAAGAGTCAAACTATGTCTATAGGCTAATTTAATTTTAATAACATGCAAATAGAAAGATAAACTAGGTTGAAAGTCTCGATGAAGTTGAAAATGTACACACAAAGAGCCAAACTAGGTTGACAATATCAATGAAGAATAATAACCTATACAAAGAGTGTTAAAATGGATTATCAGGCTTGATTTAGTTGATTGTAAATGAAAATAAAAAAAATTCAAGGACTAGATTCAAATTTAGTTCACTAGAATGTACACAAGTGAAATAAAATAGATCTATGACTTATCCTACTCAGTAACATCCAAGCTCATATAAGGTAATCAACTAACAATCTTCTTATAAATATTTAGTTATATCAAGGTGATAACCAATTATGGATCCACTAAACCTAATGTATATCTTATTACATAGTAGAAAAGGGAGGTTTTAAAGGCCTCTATTCAAATTCCATCATGTAATAACCTTAGTTAGGTATTATAATATGATAAATGGAAATTAGCTTATCTACTAAATCAACATACAAAATAATCTAGTTCTCACCAAATCTTGTGGCATAGATTGGGAAGATAATAAAAAAGAAAAGATAATTATATTCAAGATAATATAGTAGTAATATAATAAAGGAGAGATACAATTCAATCCATTAGATATGAAACATCTAGATATCAAAATGAAGGGCTGAGAGTATACTTACCTTATTGAAGTTAACTCATCATGCCAAAATATCTGCCTTAGCCAATGGTGCTTTGAAATTTTTTTTTGTGGCTTGCAATGATCACAAGAATAGACCAAATCTAGGATATAATATTTCTCTCATGCATCCAAGACCTCTACAAGATAAATTCTACTATTCCAAGGCAAAACCCTAAGCAATGAAACTTCCAAACTATAGTATAAATAGATTTATAATTTATAATGATGTGTGATTGAATAATCCTCTATTTAGAAATTAAATTAAGGGGGTATTTATAGCTAAGGATTGAACCTAAAACCATTTGAGAACTTTATTGATAAGGTCAACTAGGTCAATCTTATTTGGCAAGAAATAAGTTTGTTAGGCCTTAAATTAGGTCACCTTGGGATGATAAAGTTTCATTAATGTGTGCTAGATTCCTAACAAGGTTGACCAGGTTGACATAGTAGTTAAAATGAGTAAATTGATGTTTTATTAGGTAGGGGATATTTTTTATGGTAAATTTATGATAGGAGTGTATAAGAGGGTTTTTATTTCTTAAATAATTAGATTAAAATTTCTTGTAATGTTTCTAGGTAATGGTCTAAGGGCTAACAATCCTAAAAAGCACCAAAGGTCTGCCAACCCCTTTACTGATGCACCCTTTAAGTTGTGCACTCAAAGAGATTATGAATTCATAGGTTCCTTCATGAGAGAAATCATTGATAAATGATAAAGTTATAAATAGTGTGTATATAATAAACATAGTAGTTGTGAGGAAATAAGTGTGGTTTTAGAATCTGGTTGTCATTATGTTGTTTTCTATTTTTTTCCTTATATGATTTCAATCATAAAATATGATGGCATAAAAAGTGTGATAAAGGGAGATCATCCTAGTATTGATTTATCTCCATACTAGTCTTCTAAACTTAAACAAAGGGTGCAAACTTGTAGAAGTGTGCCGCAATACGCAATAAGTTTCACATGCATAAACAAGTTACATATTATTAGATGATTAAAATCATTTCAAGTTTAAACCAAAGTTTTTTAAAAATTGTCAGAATTTAGGGAAAATTTTATTATTTTAAAATTTTATTAAAAAATTAAACTTTTATTTCTACCATAGTACCTTCAATTTGCCTAAAAACTGGTATTGTTAATTCTATAAATAGATAACCATAAGGAAGAAAACCTTAAAATTTTCCAAGTTGTTCATTTTTTAGTAATTTTACATATGATTTTTTTAAATGATATGTATAGCTTGGAATTTAATTATTTTCATATTTTAAATCACATTTATAGAAATTAATTAATTAAATTTCTCATAAACTATAAAGATTTTTTACTAAAAACTGGTAGTATTATCTAGTTTTAGGATATAATCATTATGAAAAATTAAAATTTTAAAATTCATTAGAGGTTTTCATATTTAATTATTTTAGTGAAAAACTAGGTCAAAATGGATAGTTTACTTATGATAATTGATAGATAAAAACTTCAGTTTATGGAGTCATAAGATACTTATAATCTATGAGTATCAAAACATTGAACAAATTTTAATTTTTAAAGAGACTAGACAAGATGCATACACTGATGACTATGATAAATGTCATCTAGAAGAATTGATGGTATTAAAACTTTTAGTAGCTAATAATTTGATACCATAAGTTAGAAATGTGACTATTGCATTAGATTTGTGGAAAAATCTTAGAACAAAATATAAGGATTATGAAGTTGATATGATATTATATTTAAATAATTTTATAGTTTCCACTAAGATGTAGGAAGGTGGGTCCATTTATAATTTTTATTGTATTATAAGGATATCTGTGATTAGTTAGAAGTGATGGAAAAATGTGTATGATCAAGACTTAATTTATCATGTCATACATAATTTGACATTATCATATGATTCCTTTGTGGAGTCATTGGATATGATAACAAAGATGGAAACCTAATATTTTTAATAGTTGTCAACACTTCTCATACACAAGGTAAGATGACATGAATATTTAGTTACTTCAACATTAGAGTCTATAGAAAGTATGTTCATGGTATGGTCAAATAATAAGGATAAACAATGAAATTCTAGTATTTATTTAGAATAATCCTCTAACAAAAATGTAAGTAATTCTAAATATAAATTAAAGTGTTTTTATTGTAAGAAACTTAGTAATGTGAATAAATGTTCTCATAAACAACAATATGCATTGGAAAATTAGAGAAATAAGTCACAATATGCAAATGTAGCTAAATAAGATGAACAAGATTTAGCTATTGGATTGAAATTTTTGGCAACATAGAATTAGGCAGTAAAGTTAAGAATGTGTCATTTTGATTCAGGTGCATCAATACGCTACTTATGTCACAAATTCTAGTATGTAAACTTTGTACAAGATGATAGTTGTAATGCATCTATTTATTTAGGTAATGGTTGGTTCACTATCTCAAAGGATATGAAGATGTTTGTATTTCATTGAATTATATTACTTACAATTTTCATAATGTTCATTTTACTCTTGACATGAACAAAAATATTCTTTTCATAAGTGAAATAACTATGAATCCTAACCTTTATGTAGAGTTTAAATGAAATAGATACATGGTTAGTAAATTTCATTCAAATAAATTTATTTCTATTGGTATTAATAAAAATGGATTATATAATTTGATTCATCCAAAAAAAACAAAACAACATGCACTAACAACAATTGATAACACTGGTGAACTATGCCAAAATAGGTACTATCACATTGGATATGAAAATTTTCATATATTAATTTAGACTAACATGGTGAAAAAGATGTTTTATTTTCAAAATATTTATAATTGAATGTCTAGGATGCCAAATAGATAAGTAATTTTGACATTAATTTTATATTGGTACATAATAAAGAGCTAAGAATGCATTGGATTTGGTACATGTGGGTTTTCATGGTCTAATGTAGAAATATTCAATATATGTAACTTTGTATTACTTATTGCTTATATATGTGGGGTTGTTTTCTACATATAAATTCATAATGTTTCTCTAACTTTGTTACTTGGAAAGATATTGTAGAGAAAAAAGGAGGGAAACATGTGAAATATATTAGATCAGATAATGGGGATGAGTTAGTCTTTGACAGATTCAAGTAATTTTGTAAGAAATAAGGTATATAAAAAAATTACACAAAACAAAATAAAGACATGGAAACAAAAACCAAGACAATTATGGACATGGGATAGAGTATGGTAGATTGTCAAAATATACCATGCTAGTACCGGGGAAAAGCTATTAATAAAACTACTTGGCAAAATCTATGAATAAAACTATGTACACTATCATCAAAATTATCACACAAATGTTTTAAAATGTAACACCGGAAGAAGCATGGTACGAGGAAAAATTGAATGTAATTAATTTTCCTATTTTTAGATCTATTGATTCTATATTAGGAAAAACATACATGTTTGTTGGTTATTTTGAGCAAAAAGATGCATATAGATTACTAGATGTCTCTACATAGATAAATATGATTAGTAATGATATTGATGTAGATGAGAAAATAAATGTTTTTTTAAATAATGGTCAATATACTAGTACCAATATATTTATACATGTTGATGATGTTTTTGGAACAAGTTATGGTACTAAATTTGAACAAAATTCAAAGATGTTTTTTTTTAAGAGTAAAGTTCTATTGGACAAAAGCATTTTTCTCACTCTTAAAAATTAAATAAATAAAAACAAAACAAAAATAATAAGTGGTACCATACGATGATGAAACATGTAAGGAGTGATGAATTTATTTACTTGTTAGAAGGTCAATTTAAAAGGTCCAGAAAACTAAATGTGCAAGGTGAAGAGTAGGTAAATTTATGTTTAACTACTATTTCATAGGTATTGAAATTGAGCACAAGTAAACTAACCAAATTCAAATCAAAATGAGAGTTTTCCATAGAGTTTGGTGAAAGAGGAAGGAGTATATAGAAAAATCGTAAGAGTGTTATGAACAATAACTATCCCAAAATTTGTAAAGTAGTATGAATTAGGTTTTCAATAGTTCAACATAGAAATATCCCTTAGGGGATATGTTATGTTGTTTAGTCTTGCTGTATATTCTAAAATTGTTACATCTTGATTCCTCGTTAACCTAACTATTTGACTATTTATAGATGGTTATACTAGATACACATGATATTGGTTATATTTTCTGATTAAGCTTGATATTTATGATGTTTAGGGGTAATAGAATATTTCTTAGTTAGATGATAATTCATGATTGATTATTATGAATTGGTTTATGTATGTCTTTATATTTTAAACATATTAATGAATTATTTTAGTTATAAATTGTTGCTTATGATTATCATGTGATGTGATCTAATTACCTATGTTTTGTGAGGTGGATGTAGGATAATTTTTACCACAAGCGTATTGGAGGGAGAGCATCATTGGAGAGAATGATGTAGATGGAGACATCATTGGTCGATAGAGAGCTAGCAAAAAATTGCACACACCACAATAGCTAGTCATGGTAGAAAATGTATTTAAAAATGATTATTTTTTTATTAATTTAATTCTTTAATTTCTATGTTTGCTTGAGTAGCTAAACTATAGGAATAAAATCCCTTATGTGTTTAGCCTAATGTATCATTAATACATGTAGAGGCAAATTTAATAAAGGTAAAATTTAATATGGGTTATTATTTATTATTTTACCATTAAATTGATAAAGCATGATTAAATGTTAAATGGGTTAAATATGAAATTAGAATTTCATATTAAAATATAAAAAGGGAATTATTTTTAAAAAAGAGAAAAATAAATTAAAATCTAGAAATAAATTTAAAAAATAGAGGTCTTAAAGATAACAAAAACAAAAAGATGAAAAGAAAAGAAAAACTAAAGATGGAAAAGGAATTAGCATATATTGTTCTATTTAAGAGAAAGAATGAAAGAAATTTGGATAGCTTATGCATTAGGAAAGAAAGAAGAAAGGGAGAAACATTAAAGAGAAGAAACACAAAAGATCAACATGCAAATTTATAGGTAGGTGATGTCTTAAAATTCATATTTGGATGATATTAGTCTTATGTATGAGAGGTTAAATCTTGTATATTAAATAAATCTTGTAGTTACACATGGGTAAATAAAGGATTTATATGTCATACAACCCATAAACTAGAAACATTAATATATTTATATACACGGACTATGTAAATTATAATTTTTTTTGAAAAAGAATAAAAATGGTGATTAGGGTTCATAGACTTTTAAAAACAAATAGAGAAAGCTTTAAGTATTATACCAGTTATTTAATCCTTACATTCTATTATTAATATTTGTCAATACACAATGTTGAGGTTTCTTTAAGAAAATTTAAGCAATTTAAATTTCTATGGGACTTATCAATTTGGCATTGGAATTTATGTTGTGATACGAGTAATTATAACCCTCCACATAAGCATTTCCTTCTAACCTATTGTGGTGATTTGAAACCATTTATTTATATTTTTAATTCTCTCTTATCATGATAATAAAAAATTGAAATGCCACAGTAGTGCTTTAGACATTAATCTGATCAAATGACTGTGTATTTTAATTCTAGTTTTCTTCATTAGAGCATAGAAATAATCTTTACTTCCTCAGATTTTATCTCCTTAATTCTGCTTTGAACTTAATAAAGTTTGTTTTTGGGCACTGGGATAGGGCATTGAACCTCAATATTATGAATAGAGAACTAAGTAAATTAAATAAAAAATAAAGAGAAAACTTAGATATCTTCCTTGGCATCAACCTATCTATTCCATTCTAACCGTTCTGTTAATAAAGCTTGGCATTGAGTATTATTTTAATTAAGAGAATTAAAAATTTATTGAAGTGTTGACTAGATTCTACCCAGGAATTGGGTCTTAAGTTTGAGACTGGAAATAAATAGAATTTATGTAGTAAGGCATATACTTACTTATGCATGTATATTTATTATGTATAACAGAATTTGATTTGACCTTATTTTCATAGGCATCGACTTGTATAATCAGAATATTTATTTAAATTTTCACAAAAATTCAAACCTAATGTCATATGACTCCACTTGACTAGTAAATAATAAATTTTATTATTGGGCATCAAATTGTAGGTTTTAAAATTATTATCACCTTTAATAACATCTAATACAGTCATAATACTAATATATTATTTATTTGGTATAATAATAATAATGTTAGAAGAGAAAAAATTACAATGTTATAAACTTAGAGCTATTGTATATCATTAACCAAAAATTTGGATACCCATAATAAATTATCACTTTAGTTTATATGATATACATGTCATACTATTTACCTAACATTAGTATTAACATCTATATTATATTATTTGATTTTATATGATAATTATTGATTTGTTAATAATAATTATCCCTCTCATGTCAATATACATAATTGTTAGTTATTATGATAAATATGGAATAAATATACCTTTTACATAGAAAAGACATAGAAGAAACCTATAATTGTCTATCCTTGTAGTGGGACTCAGGTGGAATTTATTAGCTTGATTTATAAAATGAATTAAATCAAGATTTTACTATAAACTTTCTAGTTTTATGAGCTATGTAGTTTGGTAGGCATAAAACTTGTATTGATAACTCTAATATGAGAGTAGAAATATAGAACTAGATTCTTAGTTATAACTATATAGATAACCATATCAATGTGTAAATGGAGTCAGTCAATTTTACCTTTATTTTTGGATAAAACCTATGAAACTTCAAAACTCCTTAAAATATGAAAAAATTGTCACACAGAATGTGTTATTGAATTAAGTTATGACTATTTACATAAGTGAAACCATGGGGGTATATTTATTTAGTTAATATTTTTGGGAGAAGTATTAACTTTAAAAATGAAAGAGTTTAATAAAATAGTTTATCAAATGGTTACTTATAAAACCCCAAAAATAAACCAATTAATAAACTGGACCTTTTGTATTTTCAAGATAAATAAGGTTCTGGGTTTTCTGGTTGTTGTATTTAATATATGTTTCCATGTATATTTAACTAATTTATGAGTTGATTACTATGATTATTAGTTATGGTTTAAACATTAGACTATGGTAATATGGGTTGTCATAGGGTGTAGATAATTGAAAATCAATTATATTGCTGAAATTGTATGTTTACCTAGGTGGTATATTTGTAATCATTATTTCTAGTATGGGATATAATATAATGAAAGATTCATGCATATGTTAGATATAATTAATATATGTTATTATTATTCCTATAAATAGTGTACCATGTGATGCATTTTCTAGTAAGATTTATATTATTGAATATTATAGTTGAATTGTATTTGACCAATTTACATTGTTAGTGTGGAGTAACGAGTGAGATGAACTTCACTATCTTACTAGCATTGCAATGTAAGATAAAGGTAATTCAATCAAGTGGTATGCATGAAATTTATAAATCTATAGATCATTTTATTTTACTATTCATAAAGCTTTATCCAAAGTATGTTTAGTGAGACATTATCATTTCATATGTATGATTTACATATATGTGCGATATCTTGTAATAAATCAATTTTTCTATGATACACCACATGTTTACTTAGTTAGAAATCATACAACACATATGTACTTGTTAATCTCTATGGATTATCACATTGTCACTATCTACCTATCTGTGAAGGGAGGGCCATTCCATGATGGGATAATATGGGAGATAGTTGGTCCATGATTGGTGTGGAAAAGTGCTTAAATGATGCTCTTCCTCCCCACAATAGTACTACTTATCAAGATGAAACTTGAGATTGCCACAAATACTTGTAGTTCAAGAATTGTCCTTTGGGGTAGGTAAGTATCTTATTTATACATTGTAACTATTATTGAAGAGTTGTAATTATACATTGATGCAAATTAATAGTGGTTATTATGTATTTGGATAAGTTGAATTTAAAATGTTATAATTACTTTCTTTATTGAGTTATCACACTCTCATGTTATTAGAGATCCATAATCTATGTTGTATATGAATGGTTTATCATGATTACACATGAATATTTTATTATCTTTTTTATACTCTCGAGATGTAGTCTAATTTTACATATGTGATTATTTAAAAAAATATGTATGTATTTCTAGTTAGATCCTAACAATGATGTTATATGTGGCATCAAAGCTATGGCTCAAAATTTAAGACCTAATGAGTTAACTGACATTTTCATAACATTATTTTGATATAAACAAGGATGGAAAAAACAAGAGTTTCAAGAGAGGATCCTTTGAATTTTGGTGACAATAACCCTCCATTTGGTTCTAACCAATATGCCATGGATCAGTTAACAAAGATGGATCAACTTCTTGCAGTCATGAATGAGACTAGCGATTATATTTTAGCTCTGGAGTAGGTGGTTCATGGCCATGAAGTAGAGGATCAATAAGATGAACTTGTAGAGCATCTAGTTGAGCAAGAAAATCTACATGATGCTAGAGCTCAGGTTGTTGAGGAGTTGGCTCAAGATATGAAGAAGGTGAATCCACTTGAATTTGATGGAACTAGTCTGGGTGATGGAGTTGAGGCATGGTTGATAGAGATAGAAAATTATTTCAAAATTTGAAACTAATTCAAGGTCACCAAGGTAGTTTTGGGAGCATACCAGTTGGATAGCAAGGTAACTATGTGGTGGGCCAATAAAATGTTGGAAATGAATCTAAATTCAATCACCACCACTTAGAACTAGTTTGTGGGTTTACTTAGATCAAGTGGCTCCCATAACTATATTTTGATCAGAAGCTTTTAGATTTTTAGATTCTGAAGCAAGGTGATATGTTAGTGAATGAGTACTAGGAGAAATTCACTAAACTAATAAAGTATGTACCTAAATATCAAGGATATTAGTGGTTTTAGATCAAGAAGTTCATCATGGGTTTGATTCCCTAGATTGGTAGAGAAGTATATGCTCATGGAACTTCTACCATGGACCAAGTCTTTGAGAAGGTAGTCAAGCAGGAACAGAAGATGAAGTCTCTTTCATAGGCTAAGGATAGATTGAAGAAGAGGTTTGTCAATTATAAGTCCAAATTCAAGATGAATAATTGGAAATAAAGGAGTGGAGACTCTAGGAAATAGTTTAATAATTAGAATACTAAGTTCAACAATGGATCAGGCAACAAAAAATAGGGAAATGAATCCAAGGATGGTTTCAAGGGAAACCAACATAATTTTAGAAAAATACCACTATGAGGGTGTTTCATTTATAGAGAATATCATTATGGTCATGATTTTCCATAGGACAAGTCAAAGGGAAAAGGCCATAATTCTCAATAGGGTGGTTTTAAGTAGTGGATTCATGCAATAGTTGACAATTGATAGGCTAAGTATCAGACACTACCTATTGAGCTATCAGGTACTTTGTTTGACCATCCAATTTATATTTTAATAGATACAAGAGCCACTAAATGTTTTATAACTCCTAAGATGCTTAGTAAGTTTTTTATAATATTTGGTGTAATAGAAAACACATGGATAATACAGTATGGGAATGATATAAAGGTCATGGTCGATAGGTTTTTAGTCAAAGTGAAGATTAGGTTTCTCAAATTCATAACAATTATGGATTTATATGTAGCACCTATAGGATCATACGATGTGATCTTGGGAGTCAAATTTCTCATAACACATATATTTAAAGTTAACTGATACTTGAAGAAGGTGGAGTGTCGTGATGATATAAAAAATCAGACATAAATTCAGGGTGAAAAGAGAGAGTTGAAACTTAGGTAGATTTCATCTATATAGCTTAAGAAGGCTCAAGGAAAAGGGTGTCAGGCATTTATCATCAATATAAATGAAATGGAGGAACCTAAGAAACCATCTCTAGAAGATTACCCATATATTAAATATTATCATGATGTATTTCCAAAATATTTACTGGGTTTACCTCCTAGATGTGAGTTTAATTTTTCTCTCAACATCATACCTAGTTTAGAACACAATCTAAGTCACCATACAAGATGGAAACCGCATATATGGTTAAACAAAAGGCTCAACTTTAGGAGTTGTTTGTTAATTGGTGGATTAGGCCAAGTCTCTCACCATGGGATGCACTGATTATCTTTATCTAGAAGAAAGATGGTAATCTTTAACTATGCATTGATTACAAAATATTGAACAAGGTGACCATCAAAAACAAGTATCCACTACCTTGTATAGATGATATTTTTGATCAAATGTGAGGAGGCATAATATTTTTTAAGATTAATATTTGATTAAGATTCCATTAGTTGAGGATTTGGGATGAGGAAATTCTTAAAACAATATTTGGAACTTGATATAGGCACTATGAGTTTACAGTGTTACTTTTTGGTCTAACTAATACTCTAGTAGCATTTATAAATATCATGAATAGTGTATTTAGAGATTATCTTGGCCACTTTATGTTAATTTTTAGATGACATTATTATCTATTCAAAGAATGAAGAGGAGTACCTTCAGCATTTGGAGTAGTATCTAAGTGTGTATTTTTACAAAAATGGGTGCAATATTTGGGACATATTTTCTCTATAGATGATATTTATATAGATCTAGGGAAGATTAGAGCCATTATGGAATGGCGAACACCAAATACTTTCTATGAGGTTAGAAGCATCATGGGGTTGGTAGACTATTATAGGAAGTTTATTTCAAACTTTTCCAAGATAGCTAATCCAATTACTTCCTTAAAATAGAAGAATAACAAGTCTCTTTGGTAAGAGAAGTGTGAGCTAGATTTCTAAGATTTGGAGAGAAGGATCATGTCTACACTAGTGTTGAGGGTTCTAGACCTTAGTGGTCATTTTTTAGTAGTCATAGATGCATCATGAGATGGAATAGGTGGATTCCTTATACAAGATGGAGTAGTAGTGGCTTACAAGTCATAAAAGCTTAAGCCTTATGAGGTAAGCTATGCCCTTCATCATTTGGAGGTTGCAGTGATTGTTCATGTTTTACAAGTATGGAAACATTATTTTTTGGGAAGACCTTTGAGATCAAGATAGATAACTTAGGACTCAACTATATTTTTACCCAACCTAATTTTTATGCTTGCCAAAGACATTGGCTTGAGTTTTTAGTTGACTATGATTTTGATATCAATTACATCAAAGGCAAAGAGAATAGAGTAACCTATGCCCTTAGTCATAGAAGGTATATTGTAGCTATAGCTACTATCAAGAGTGCCTTCAGGGATTAGATTAATGAATTATCTCTATGAGATGAATTATATGAGTAGGTTAAGAAGTCATTGTCAAAAATTGATCAGAATCCTCAGTACAAAGGATTCAATTTATAGAGTGATGGTATCTTGCATTACAATAGACAAATGTATGTGCTAGACTAAGAAAATATACTAATCACAGTGTTTATGGAATTTCATGATGCCCCTTATTTAGTACATCTAGGTGTAACCAAGCTCATGGTAGAGCTTAGACCACTATATTTTTAGAAAAGAATCAAGAAATATGTAGCAAATTATGTGTCACATTATCTAGACTTTTAGCCAACAAGTGAAAGCTAAGAATGTGCATCCAACTATATTTTTATATCCACATGAAATAAAATAATAGAAATGGTAGGTGATCGGTATGGATTTTGTCCAAAGATTGTTGATGTCATAGAACAAGCATGATAGGATATTGATAGTTGTTGACAAACTAACCAAGGTAGCTTACTTCATACTAGGTAATTTGATAGATGATGCACTTACCCTTGTGAAGAGATTCTTAAAAGAAGTGTATAGGTTATATGGTTTTCCAAACAAGATCATTTTGAATAGAGATCCAGAGATGACTTCAAGGTTTTGGATGACTATGAATTCAACTTTAGGTACATAACTTAATTTTAGTATAGCTTATCACCCAGAGACTGATGGTTAGAATAAAATAATTAATCACATGGTGGAGGATCTTCTTTTAATGTATTGTATGGATCAGTCGTATAAGTGGGAAGATTATCTTCTATTGGTTTAGTTTGCATATAATAACTCATACCAGTCAGCATTGAAGATGACACTATTTAAGGAACTTTATGAAAGAAAGTGTAGGACACCCATTAGTTGGGATAGGTTAGAGGATAGGTTAGTCTTTGGACTTGAAATTATCTTAGATATGGAATAAAAAGTTAGACTTATTAAGAAGAGATTGGTCTAGAATAATGATAAATGTAAGAGTTATGTAGATTTGAAGAGAAAAGAAAGGCACTTTATAGTTGGTGATGAAGTGTTTTTGTACGTAAAATCATAAAAGAGCTCAATTAAATTTGATAAGTTTGAAAAATAGTCACTGAGATATGTGGGACCCTTCGAGGTGTTATAAGTGGTCAATCCTATTATTTATATGCTTTTATTGCCACCATCCCTAGCTCTTTTACATAATGTCTTCCATGTCTCATATATTAAGAAATATATAGCTGATCCTACACATGTGTTGAATTGGAATTATTTATAGGTTATAGATCCAAATGTGGTCACAGTAAAACCAATTAGAGTAATTAACACACATAAACTTCATTTGCATAACAGAGAGATGTCATAGTGTAAGGTCTACTGAGATGAATAATCTAAGGATAGTGCTACATAAGAGGATTATGATGAGGTCTTTCAGAGATTTCCATATTTATTATCTTGATTAGATACTATTATGTTATGATATGTTATATTCAATTGAAAAAGATTCTATTTTAGATCATATGTTTGAATAAGAGTCATCCAGGATGATGACTAGCTTTAGGGGGGAAGAATGTTACATCCTGATTTTGCTCTAATCTAGATATTTGATAATTTATAGATGGTTATAGTAGATACACATGATATTGGTTATAATTTTTTATTAATCTTGAGATTATGCTATTTTGGGGTAATATAATGTTGCTTAGCTAGATGATAATTCATGATTATTTATTATGAATAGGTTTATGTATGCATTTATATTTTAAGCATATTAATGAGTTATTTTAGTTATATATTATTGATTATGATTATAATGTGATAATAATCCTATTTAATTGTGTTTTTTTAGGTAGATGTAGGAGAATTCTTCCTTCAAGCATACTAGAGGGAGAACATCATCAGAGAGGATGATATAGATGGAGATATCACTAGTTGACAAAGAGCTAGTGACACCTTACACACACCAAAATAATTAGTCATGCTAGAAAATATATTTATAAATGATTATTTTGGTGTTTGTTTAAATTATTAATTTATATGTTTTCTTGATTAGGTAAACTATCGGCATAAAATCCCTTGTGTGTTTAGCCTAATGTGTCATTAATATGTGTAGAGGCAATTTTAATAAAGGTGAAATTTATTACAAGTTATTATTTATTATTTTACCATCAAATTTATAAAGCATGATTAAATGTTAAATGTGTTAAATATGAAATTGGAATTTCATATTAAAATATAAAAATACAATTGTGTAAAAATAAAGAGAAAAAATTAAAAAAAAATTAGAGGTCTTCAAAATAGCAAAAAATAAAAATAAAAACTAAAACTAAAACTAAAACTAAAACTAAAACTAGAAAAATAATTAGCATATATTATTATATTGAAGAGAAAGAATGAAAGAGATTTAGATAACTTATGCATTGGGGAAGAAAAAGGAAAGGGAGAAACATTGAGAAGAAACACATAAGATCAACATGCAAATCTATAAGTAGGTGATGTCTTAAAATTCATATTTGGATGATTTTAGTTTATGTATGAGAGATTAAAACTTGTATATTAAATAAATATTTTAGTTACATGTGGGTAAATAATTTATTTAGATGTCTTATGACCCCTAAACCAAATATATATATATATATATATATATATATATATATATATATATATATATATATATATATATATTTATATACACAGACTGTGTAAATTCTAAAAAAAAAAAAATCTAAAAGAGAATAGAAATGGTGATTGGTGTTCGTAGACTTTTTTAAAAAAAATTTAGAAAGATTTATGTATTATACTAGTTGTTTAATCCTTATGGCCCATTAATAATCTTTGTCAATGCGCAACACTGAGGGTTATATAAAAAATTTTATGCAATTTAAATTTTTATGGGACTTAGCAATTAGGCAATGGAATTTATGTGGTGATATAAGTAATTATATCCTTCCACATAGGCATTGCCCTCCAACCTATTGTGGTAATTGGAAACCATTTATTTATATTTTTATTTCTCTCTCATCATGATAACAAAAAATTGAAATGCCATAGTATCACTTTAGACATTAATTTGATCAAATGACTAGGTATTTTAATTCTAGTTTTCTTTGTTGGAGCATCAAAATAATCTTTACTTTCTCAGATTATATCTCCTTAATTCTACCTTGAACTTAGCAAAGTTTGTTTTTGGGCATTGGGATAGGGCATCAACCATCAATATTATGAATAGATAATTGATTAAATTGAAAAAAATAAGGGGTGAATTAGATATCTTCCTTGGCATTGACCTGTCTATTCTATTCTAACCAATTTGATAATAAAGCTAGGTGTTGATGATTATTTTAATTAAGAGAATTAAAACTTTATTGAAGCATCAACTATATTCTTCTTAGGAATTGGGTATTATGTAGTAAGGCATAGACATACTTCTGCATGTATACATATTCTTTATAATACAATTTGATTTGACCTTCTTTTCATAGACATCGACTTGTATAATAAGAATATTTGTTTCAATTTTCACAAAAATTCAAACCTAATACCATAAAGACCCACTTGACTAGTAAACAATAAATTTTATTATTGGGTGTTGAAGTACATGTTTTATAATTATTTTCACCTTTAATAACATCTAATACGATCATAATACTAATATATTATTGCTCTGGTATAATAATACTAATGTTAGAAGAGGAGAAATTACAATGTTATGAACTTAGAGCTATGGTATATCATTACCCAAAAATTTGGATACCCATAATAAATTATTGCTTTGGTTTACATGATATACATGTCATGCTATTCACCTAACGTTAGTATTAGAATCAATATTATATTATTCACTTTTATATGATAATTGTTGATTTGTTAATAATAATTATCCCTCTCATGTCAATACATGAAATTATCAGCTAATATAATAATTATAGAATAAAAATACCTTTTTCATAGAAAATACATTATACGAAATCTATAATTGTCTATCATTATAGTGGGACTCAGGTGTAATTTAAATCTTGATTTATAAAATGAATTAAATTAGGATTTTACTATAAACTTTCTAGTTTTATGAGTTATATAGCTTGGTAGGCATAAATCTTGTATTGATAACTCTAGTATGAGAGTATCAATATAGAATTATATTCTTAGTTATAACTGTATAGATGATTGTATCAATGTGTAAATGGAGTCGGTCAGATTTACCTTTATTTTTGGATAAAACTTGTGAAACTTTAAAACTCCTTAAAATATGGAAAGCTGATCACATGGAATGTGTTTTTAAATTAAATTATGACTATTTACGTAAGTAAAACCATGGGGGTATATTTATTTATTTAATATTCTTGAGA
Organism: Torreya grandis; assembly: GCA_037957365.1. NCBI lineage: Eukaryota > Viridiplantae > Streptophyta > Pinopsida > Cupressales > Taxaceae > Torreya > Torreya grandis. The sequence goes on along the minus strand of JARHVA010007604.1, from coordinate 20,148 downwards.
TAAATATTAACTAAAAAAAAGATATAATTTAATAAAATAGTTTAGCAAATGCTTGCTTATAAAACCCCAAAAATAAACTTTTAGACCCCAAAAAGAATTTAAGAAAGAATGTTGACCAAATTTGACCCCAAGTCAAATTTGGGTCAACCCATACTATTTTAAAGTTTTAGATAAAGTTTCACGTGTCCTTTGGGGTCATCTATTGTCCTACATGTCTCACTTACTCTTTCCCTAGTCCTTGTTGAAACCTATCCTCCTTATACTAGCTCAGTCAACAAAAGTCAACATTGGTTAACTATGTTCAAACTTGTTAAAGTCTCAATTTATTTTATAAATATCTTAAAGTGGTATTTGATAGGTTTCAATGTGTTTAAAAGTCATAAATTGACCACTTGCTAGGTTTCAGGTGCTAAAAGTGGCATTTGGCCACCTTTCAGCTTGATTCAATGACTTTTGAGGAATTTAAAATTAAAATATTTGTCACCAAGGTGGGTAATAATGTGGATAAGGTCAAATTATGTTTGTTATGATCATGAAATGGTAATTTTTCCTCAAAAATAGGCCCCTTTGGAAAATTATAAAAACTTATCAAGTTCACCATTAGTTGAAAACATGGCAGAGTATCTATTCATCTCCCCAAAGGTCATTTCTAGGTTTGTATTTCAAGGAAAATGCAAGAAAGTTCATATGTAACTTGTTTTCCTTCATTTTCCATTGGCAAGCCAAGGAAGGGCAAATTCAATCAATCACTATAGAATGTATAGGTGGAATTGAAAAGAGTGCTTATGGATATGTATTTTAATCTAAATTTACTTCATTTTAATAATAATAAGTTACAATTTTGTACCTCCTCCTTTATGAATAATCATTTTTACTCTAGGTAGCTTTTTATGGAATTACATTCAAGAGGGGTGTAGGTTTGCATTTGTTTATTGTTTTTAGAAACCTAGGGAGCTATGTGATTTTTATGAGGTGTTTTAAAGTGGCAATAATCCCCTCTCCATGGTGTTTCCATCATCCAACACTTCTCTCTTAATACCCTTGAAGGAGATTCCAAAATTGTGCCTATTTCTCAAAGTTTGTATTCATGGTCATGTAACCTAAGTTTTCCCAATGTGGAAAGGGATCCATGGTGATGTTATTATGATTTAATTAATTATTTAAAATTTATTCCATTCAATAAACTTGTGATATATCAAATTGGCATACTCGTTCAAAGCAAATTGCCTATACTTCCTTCTTCACTGCCTGGTCTGCTCACAGTCAACTTATGCTTAAGTTCAAGAGGTTTGTATAGAGGTAAAAAGGGTTAAATACATGGTTGATTTCATCTTAAGTTCATAACACATCCAAAATTCATGGATTTCATGTCATGAGAGTTAGAATTCTATGCTAAGTAGAGAGTCTCCTTCAAAATAATGATAAACTTAGTTCAGGCTCACAATCCCCGAAGGACCAAAACAAAGATCCTTGAGATTTTTTGAATTAACATTTGTTATGAAATGAGGAATTTACCATGATATTGGTTGATTGGTATAATATCAATATCTATATATAAAAACCCTACCAATTTTGAGGGGCAGAAGATGAGTGAAAGATGTATGTTGAACACCTTGAAGTTGTTAAAAAAACATTAAATTGTGACAATGAACTCTACAAGATATTGATTGGAAAATGGTTTTGCATTTAAAATTGAAAATAATAAGATTTTAAATTAATATTGGTCAAGCCTAAATGATTAAAAATTCAATCCTAAGCTAGGTTGACTTAGAAAACGTAAAATTTAATGTTTGAACCACCTAATACTCTTCCCTGTTTGTACAGGGGACTGTGAACAACCACTTATACCTAAGCATAAGATAAAAATGTAAGAAAATAATATATTTGGGGTTTTATTATTTATTCAAGGATTATATAATCATAATGAATACTAAGTGACATTTTTAGGTTCAAGACAACCCTAAGCACCACATGATCAAGTGCATATAGAGCCAAATCAACCTACAGGTAAGCTTAAAAACCATGAGACACAGTCTTGCTAAGGAGGTTGTCTGAAAGTTGTAGTATATGAGATAAAAGGTTGAGTTTGAATTTTTTCTTAAACTTTAAAATATAATAGGATGTTTGGTGACTTTATATCCTTCAATAATAATCAAAACCCCCTCAAACAAGTTTCAAATTGCCCCAAATGCACCTACAGGCTTGTATGGATTGAGATAGACAAAGAGGTAGAATTTTAGAGTTTGAGCTTGGTTTAGAGTTATTAAGGTGGATAAAAATTTAAATGAGTGATAATTTATCTCAATTAACCTACTATAAACCTAAGTACACCATTTACTAGGCCCAAAGCTACCAAAGATGCACCCTACCAGAATAGAATAATGATTGCCACAGTCAAGACAAGGATGTCCTAGTTAAGGACCTAAGCATGAAATTGATGTGGTTTAGAGTATTTAAAAGTAAATTAATATAAAATTATGGAATAATGACCTAATAATCATGGAAATGATGTCCAAAAACATCAAAAAAATCTTAGCTAAGCACCTACATGTAGGGATTCTAGTGTTTTAGTCCTCATCAAACAAGATGGCCTAATCCTGAGAATGAGAGGGAACTAATGCAAGGAATGGAGATTGGTTTTGAATATTTGATATATTATAACCTAAATTAACTTTAAAATATAAAATTAGTCTTATATTTTGTCTAAAAATCATGACCCAACCTCCAAATAACCAACACCCCAAACAATGATTCCTTAACAAGTAGTCGGTGGCATAGTTGATGGTTTCCAAGAGGCAAGGAAGTGTTTGAGAGACATATATAATATTAAATTGTTTAAAAATACCATGGGAGTCATGTATGACCATTATATTCCATTTAAAATAAAAATAGAACGTTCATTTCCTCCAAACACATTCATATCCTGCTCACCTTCACAGATTACTTGATTCATAAAGTTTGCCTTGGAAATATGTGAAGATGGAGGTCTAAATGGAAGACTTAGGTTAGAAAATCTGGTAAAGAGTAAATTTTTTGGTTTATAAATATGATAAAATTATAAAATTTCCAATTAAAATAATGAAAACCCTCTTTGTTTTGTCTCAGAGCAGGGGCAGTCCCTTCATGCACAAAGAAGATAGTTTTGGGAAAAATGATGAAACTAGTGACCAGAGGGAAAGAAAAGACCAAGTTAATTTTTTTTAATAGTAAATTTAAACCTATAAAACCTTTATAAAAGGTTTTAAGTCGAACAGGGTACCCTACACCACAAAGGTTGCAGTCACCATGAGTTTTGCTAGTGGAAAAATGAAGAAAAGGTGAATTGGAAGTTAATTTCAAGGTAAATAGGTTGTAATGAGGTGTATATTTATTATATAATATGTAATATATCTTCATGGATAATTTTAAAATTACTTTTAAGCTCATTAGTCACCCAACATCCGTCTTCCTTATCTATCATGCAAAAAGACCTAGACTAGTCTTTTGGCCATTTTAGGGTTTTCATACTTACACAATGAGCTAGAGGATAAAATTTGATATGTATAATGATATGGATCATGTAAAAGTTAATAAAACATTTTGAGGACCTTTCACATGTGTAGGATTCATTTTTTAGCATTTTTGGTCTTCTAGGCTAAAGAGGCCTAATTAGGCCTAACTGGGAAGATTAATTGATCAACAAACACACTAGCCTTGGATTTTGAGCCATGAAACTTGAAAAAAATAAAAATGAGGGAAAATTTTACTCAAATATGGTCTCACTTATTCCTATAATTTTTTACATTCTTCTTCACCAGTGGATTGTGCAAAAATAGGGTTAGAAGAGGACTAAGCCTAGTGAAGGCTCTATGAACAAAATGGGGACTTGAAGAGATTTTAGTGGTTCCAAAGGAATTATTTTTATTAAAATATGATTAAAATATTCCTTAAATGAATAAAAAATTCATGACTTGAGCTAAATCAAAATTTTAGTTGTTTTGTCCAAATTGGGCCTATTAAGACAAAGAGGCTTTGTGAAACATAAGGGAGGAATTGATGATTGTAGGAGATATAAATGATTTATATGATTAAAGATGATTTCAAAGTTTAATTTTTATGTAAATTTAACTATCCAATAGACCTCATGATCAAACTCTTTCCTTTTGCCACTTGTCAAGGAGTTTCAAGACCTAAAGATGCTTGTGAAGAGTTTCAATGTCACATTTGAGGAAGGTGCTTAGTTTTGGATGGAAACATGTACACATTAGTTAATTTATATCTCATCCACCTCATTTAAATGAAACACTTGTCCGTATCCTTCTTTGTAGTTTTCTTCAAAGCCCATCATGAAGGTAATTTCATACGGAATAATAATTGAAAAGATTGCAATGCCACACTTGGAGAAAAGTTTATTTTGGGATAGAATGATGTGAAAATAAATTTCATGACTCATTTTACACCTCATTCCTATGATTTTAACTTATCCTCACATTTGGACACTTGTCCTTTTGCCTCTATAACCTCACTTCTCTCTCTCTTCTTCCAAATTCTATAAATGTGAGCCATCTTGGCTATTTTAAGGGAGACCACAGATAGTATGACATAGCCCTATTGGTATGACATTGAATTTTTTATTTAAAAACTGAATACAAGACTGATTCTGATCTAATAACATTTTGTATAAGTGTGTGAGTGATGTATAGTGGAGCTAAGTGGTGGTGTCATCTTTACTCCTCTTTATCCTTCATGTTTAAGCAAGAGTTCTAATTTTACCATGTCACGTGAAGTGTATGAATGTAATAGGATCCTTTTCAGGCATTAAATTATTTATATTATGTGCAATCTACCCCTAGATCAGTTATCTTATTGATTATCCTATGTATGTTTACCTTCACATTGAAACACTATGTTAGAATCTTTCAATGCATAGAATTGGTCTTGGAAAGCCTTATTGTTTAGTAGGAGTCTGATAGTATATGGGATATGTCTTGGTATATCACCTCTTTAGTTTAGTTTCATTTTCATGCAAACTCCTAACTCTTTTTCCATAAGCAAACATTAGACTAGGTGATAAGCACTTAAAGATGAATCTAGGGAGCTAACCCTCATAATCTAAAGATTCATCTCTTTTACAAGTTCCCACAAACTTGAGAGATGATTCCATGTTGCATAAAATTTTAGGAATCTCATAGAGTATCCTAGGGTGAAGAATTTGATGATAATATTAGCCTGGTAGGCATAAATCTTGTATTGATAACTCTAGTATGAGAGTAGCAATATAGAATCAGATTCTTAGTTACAACTGTATAGATGACTATATCAATATGTAAATGGATTCAGTCAGATTTACCTCTATTTTTGGATAAAACCTATGAAACTTTTAAACTCCTTAAAATATGGAAAACTCATCACATGGAATGTGTTATTGAATTAAGTTATGACTATTTATGTAAGTGGAATTGTGTGGGTAGATTTATTTAGTTAATATTCTTGAGAGAAATATTAACCAAAAATAATAAAGAATTTAATAAAATAGTTTAGAAAATTATTTCTTATAAAACTCTAAAAATAAACTAATTAATAAATTGGATCTTTTGTGTTTTTGGGATAAACAAAGTTTTATGTTTTCTAGTTGTTGTATGTAATATATATTTCCATGTAATTTTAACTACTTTATGAGTTGATTAATATGATTAGTAGTTATGGTTAAAACACTGGACTATGGTAATATGGGTTGTTATAATGTGTAGATAAATAGAAATCAATTATATTGTTGAAATTGTACAATTAAATTTTATGTTTACTTGGGTGGTATATTTGTAATCTTTATTTCTAATATGGGATAGAATATAATGAAATATTCATGCATATGCTAGATGGACTTAATGTATGTTATTACTATTCTTATAAATGTCATGCCATGTGATGTATTTGATAGTAGGATGTATGTTAATAAATCTTATGGTTGAATTGTATTTGACTAATCTACATTGTTAGTGTAGAGTAAGGAGTGAGATGGACTTCAGTGGCTTACTGGAATTGCAATGTAAGATGATGGTTATCTGATCAAGTGGTATGTAAGAAATCGATAGGTTTATAGATAATTTTATTTTAATATTCATAAATCTTTGGCCAAAGTATGTATAGTGAGACATTATCTTTTCATATGTATGTGTGATATCTTGCAATAGATCAAGTTTTCTATGATACACTATATGTTTAATTAGTTAGAGATCATACAACACATAAGTAATTACTAGTCTCTCTAGATTCCCACATCATCACTATCTACCCATCCATGAAGGGAGGGACATTATATGATGGGATAATGCAGGGGATCATTGGTCCATGGTTGGTGTGTAAAATCACTCAAATGATGCTCTCCCTCCCCACAATAGTACTACTTATCGAGATGACACTTGAGATTGCAAAAAATACTTGTAGCTTAAGAACTATGCTTCAGGGTAGCCAAGTATCTTATTTGTACATTGTAATATACTGTAATTATTATTGAAGATTTGTAATTATACATTGATACATATCATCAATGGTTATTGTGTATTTGGATAAGTTGAATTTAAAATGTTATAATTACTTTATTTATTGATTTGTCATACTCTCATGTCATTAGAGATCCATAATTTATGTTGTATATGAATTGTTTATCATGATTACACATGAATACTTTTATTATCTTTGTTAGACTCTCAGGATGTAGTCTACTATTAGATATGTGTTTATTAATTTTTTTTAATGTATTTCTAGTTAGATCCTAGTGGGGATGTTACAAAATTTATTATTGTAAATGATCAATCTAACAAACATGCAAATTATGTCATTTCCAATATGTGACAACAATTCAAGGAACAACATAATATAGTGAACTTATTATTCAATATCATTTCCTACTCTACTCATTAGTTTTAATTGCTCATTATCCATGTACTCTGATAAGATGGATTATAAACAATAGGGACATTTGGATACTTTGTTGTAGTAGTAGTAGAATTACCTTTTGGTTAAGTTTGTGTATGGACTTAATCCTATTATTTTAGTAATGACTAAAACATGTCTATATTTTAAAAATTAATAATGATCTAATATTTTTTATAGTTTGTTAGTATTAAAAATAAACTATTGTGTTGTTATACAAGTCAAACTATTATTTTCTTCTCATTATTTTATTGTTTTTCCTATCTCTTTGATTATAGGAGTTATTTTATGCGTATTTAAATGTGCTTATCTAATAATAATAATAATAATAATAATAATATGTGAGAACTATTTTATTGCTCAATCTATGTATTTCTCATATGTTTGTTAGGTTTTAAGCTTTTTGTGCAGTATAAGATACACAGGTCAATATAATTATATGAATCAGACTAAAAGAAATTCAATTAGGTGAAGCGAGATGGAAAATGTGGGCCTTTAAATAGTATGGAGGTATAGAACTAAAGGGTATAGACCTAATTGATATTTTTCAAATGTAAAAGATTAAGATGCTATTAAAATTTAGTTTTAGTATTTATAAATTACATAAACACAAAGAAGATATAATAATTATCTTATCTACAAATGCATTGGAAGATCTGAGAAGTGAATAGGTGGAAACATGTAGGTACAATATTATTTTATACTCATCAAATTTTATTAAAAATATTTATAGAGGCCTTGACACTTGCATCATCCTTAGGACACTTGTATTGATGCAAGTGCCCTGATATCAACAAAAATATCTAGTGCATAATATTCATTATACTTCAAAGGGACCACCTAGAGATTTATTGGTTTTATGTCTCCATTTTGTTGAGGTATTTTATTTATGCAAACAGGATGTTGATGTCTTTTTATTGATAAAACCCTAGATATTCACCTTAGGTCTTTATACTTTTCCAAAATTTGGTTAGTGGGATAATAGTGTTTGGCTGACCTCAAGGACCTCTTTATAAATGAGCACTTCCCACACATCCAATAATCCAAGAGGGTCTCAAACACATGTAGTTATCCTTTAGGTCTTGGCTTGTGTGTACTAAAAGTGAAATATAATATATACAAGGGTATACAATGATCTAGCTTCTAACTTGACAAATACTACTCATGGGTTGTTCATACGTCCTTTGGACATGTAATATGACTAATATGAAATTAAAGAAGAATAAGGTAGTATAAATTAGTTTTATAATTGATTTATTGATCTTGAATAGGTGTTTGATTGATATTTTATAGATAAATAATGAGTAAGTTTAGATTTCTATTTATAACACATCTTTTTAAAATATCTCATATAAGGGTTAAATAAAATAATGGGTTGACCCATAAGATTCAAAAATTAAAAAATTAGATGTATTTTGAGGACTAAACACTTGATAAGAATATGAAATATTATTTCAATACAAGTGTCCCTACATGGGATGAAAGTGTTCAACATAATAAGATGTTGAGGATTTAAAACTGATAGGTAATGATAAATATCAACTTTTATGTTTTTTTATATAATGAAGGATATCTCGGTCATCATAAATGTTATGGTCGAACCATAAGATAAATAGTTAGGCTTAGTGAGATGGTGAATGCCAACCTTTTGGTAATATGAAGGTGTAGAAATAAATGTTAGAACACTGATAGATATTTTTCAAGTATACAAGACTGATATGTTATATAAAGTAGATTTTAGTATCTACACCATTATTAAGTTTACTTAGGCTAGATTCACTATACTAGGTTTGCTTTATGCACACATCATAGGCCTAGAATAAGATAAGTGGAATCTATAATAAATTTTCACCACATACTACATGTATCCAGTATGTGTCCATAAATTTAAACATGTATCAATTAATTATTCAAAAGTAACATTTGTTTACAAATCTTACTTCTATTTAGACAAAAGAAATGTTGGAACGAAATTCTTACTTTTACTATATATTGAAAAAATATCTTGAATCTTTTAATAGTTTTTAGACATAAGTAATATTATTATTTATTTTTCAATTGATGATTTTTCCATGGCTTGTGAAAGTTCAAATTGAGGAGTTTCTTTGGCATGTCCCATTCTTCCATTTTTTTAGTTTTCATTTTGTAGTACAATATTAGGGCAACATGATGTATAATAGTTTTTTTTTTCAAATTAGGTGATAATTACATACTTTTATGTATTTTAATCTTGATGATATTTTCATAAAGTCCTTTTTTTGAAATTTGGATTTATAGTGCTCCCAGGGCATCAATTTAAAATTTTCAGTTGATTTGGAGGCTCTTGATAAGCATAATCCCCTTTTTTGTTCTTAAAAAAATGGTTTTGTTGTTCATATTAATGTAAATGTTGAGCATTGTGACAAATGCATAAATTTTAGTAAGGTGTTTCCTATTTATAGGTCATGATATCAAATTTGTTTGATAATTTTAAAAACATGTGAATCCCCCAAACACCTTTTTAAATCCATTGGACACTGCATATGACTAAGGGCTCTACCTAATTATCCCCACACAACCATTTCATCCCTTGGTCTCTAATTTTAGGTGGCATATGACCATTAGGTATGATTTTAAGCCCTTTGTTCAATATGTTTAGCCTTGCCTACACTATTAACCATTGCAATTTGATTGAAAATTTTATAGTTTTCATAAATTTTGATCTATAAGGCATTAAAAACCCTATTTGTTTTCAAATTGTGTATATTTTTGAAATCTACACATTGAACTAGGATTTTTTTTTCTTTTTATGATATAATTTTCCATAAATTATAAGTTTTCTCTGAGCTTACTATATTTTATTGATTTCTTCAACTTCAAACTATTGTATTTTTTGATTCATGTGTCATATCCAAGTGTCATTTTTTGAAAGTTCATGTTTTGAATGTACTTCATAATGATAACATCATTTTAGTGTTGTTTGTTATTAGAAAAGCATTTTTTATAAATATTTACTAATTTTCACCTATATTTCAACTATAAATGCACTATTTTAAAAAGTGCCACCTAGTTTCAACTTTAGGGGGGAGTTTTTCATTGTAATAGTTTTTGGGTTGGGTTGATTTGCATCTTTACATGCTTTACAACTTTTGTATTGTGGATAATTTTAAGAAAATATGCATCATTATATGTGGTTTGGAAGGGGTTTATTGAGTGTATTCATTTATTTAGATTATATTCATGGTTGTTTACCTTATTTTTTTAATGGATCCATGGTAAGAGCAACACACACATAATAAAATAATAATCTACTTTCAAAAAGAACCACACTTTTTTCTAAAGTATGTTCACTTCAAGAAGACATTGTTAGATTTGTTGAAGATAAGATGAAGCTAAAAAAACAAAAAATATATATTTATCTCACTAATTTAGAGAAAATAAACTCTCCTTCAGTCATTGAAGGAAATGATTACACACTTGCAATGTCGTACTAACACCATGAACACACATCTCATTGACTATAGTCTTCCTTTTATCATTAACTCAAATCTTATTAATGCATCATCACTATTTGATAAATTTATGATCATGAGTTTTATATTATACTTGATTTATGAATTATTTTCACTATTTCAACCCCAAATTTAGATGTACCTATAATTGTGTTTGGTTGATTTGAGATGCACAAAACTAGTTTTGGATCCCACACTCTACAATACATGGGTCATTATAGCAAGGACATTAGTAAACATGTGTATGGTATGATTTCCATTCTATATCCTATTCATTATATTTCTTTCCTTTAAATTAGATATATAAAAAAAATATTATTCATTAGGTCCACTTCATGCATACTCACATGTTTTTGTTTGATCCTCTCTTTGTGAGGGTGTAGTCATCTAAAATGTCATTTAATGTAATCAGTGTCACTTGAGACCACACTATCCTTAGATTATCCATAAACCTATCTTAGATCCTCTTTTGATTAGTTTAAATATTATATTTTCACCCAACACATGCCCATATATACCAAAAGATGTATTAAACCATAACCTAGGCATCCTATATTATTTCTCACATGTACCAACCACTAGGATAATAGTGTGACCCCTTTGGTATATATCACAATGCGCTATTGGAAAAGGGGGGAACACTATTATCCATTAGCTTATTTCACTCTAATGGGTATATTTCAACTCCCCAAAGTGTCTTGCGGTCAGTTTAGACTCATTTCATATCTTGACTAGAATTAGAACACTATATAAAGACCACTCTCATTCATTTATCCTTTAGATGGAAATGATCACAAACAAGCTCAAAAATAGTTTTACAAATTAATGTCATTAATCCCTATTTACCCCTATTTATACATACATCCATATACAATAGCCTATACATCAGTTTTACTCATATTTATAGTTTCAAGTCACACTTAAAAAATTTAAATTAGCATTCACACTCAGCCATATTATCATCACTCTCACTTGTACATTCACTTAAATTAGGAGGCCTACATTGATATTGATGCCATTTTGAGGTATTGGTCTATAGCCAATGCTCAACATATGGGGTGTTGAGTTCACGTCTAACCTACCCTACTAATTCCACTCTTCTTAAACTTGTGTTGGTAAAAAACCTAAAAATCATGAAGGCTTAGGCTTCCATATTTAAATTAGTAAAACCAAATCACATATGATAATCTAGGTCTTGATCATGTAGGTACAGTCTTCCTATAACAAAGTAAAGGTTTGCCTCAAGTTTCACTATTTTATATATACATGGTCAATAACATAGTATGAAAGGTCAGTAGTATAGTGTGTTATTGGAAAAGGGGGTATGTTATCATCTTAAGGGGGTTATGATACTTGTTTCCTATTAATTACAGTCTTCCCTAATTATATAACACTTTACATCCTACCAATTATCTATTTCAACCATATTTTCTCGTTAAGACACACTTTTAAATTCATTTCTATTTATAGGCTAAGTAAATAAATAAATTGTTATAAAAATAAATAGTTGTTGATATTATGATATTTTATTCCTTGATTTATATACTCAAATCTTTTATCTACTTAGGCTTTTACATTAATTTTAAACATGCATATATGTAAGAATACCTTATCTATATTCTTCATGAAGAGATTCTAAAGTTTACTACAAGTCAATCCTCTAAACCCATAAATGTTAATATTATCACACCTAATATTGGGACAACTTAGACTTACAACAACCTACTATCACTAGCCAGCTCTCACAAGTGAAAACACCTGTTATGGCCTATACACATCCCTCTCTCTAGATGTACAATTATATAAGCAAGAGATTCATTCTCTACATGCCAAGGTGATGTATATTTAGTAGGATAACACTATAAAATCTCATTCCTTAGAATCTCATGTTCTCTTACATATACCATTGGCACAACATATAGAGGAAACTACTTTTCCATCCAAATTTTTAGCATCAAAGCTTACTCTGTATGGTGGTAAGGGTGACCCAGAGCATCATATACATGTTTTTAACACAACATTTTTGGACTACATGTCTAATTATTGGATCCTAACTAAGTTATTCCCTTGTAGTTTAAAGTACTATGCATTACAATGGTTTTATCATCTCCTTAATTAGTTCATTACAAAATTTAATCCACTCAAAGATATGTTTTTGGCATATTTTTTGATCAACATTGGTGACAAAGTTTTGTATGCTCAATTTTCTCAACTAAAGAAAAAATCTAATGAATTAATAGCTTAATATGTCTTACGATATAAAACCATATTAGAAAATATGACTAGCCCCATTGTAGATAGATAAGTCCATGATATATTAATCAAAGTTTACTATTAGCATTACATGAGTCTATATTATTTAAAAGGTTTCCATCATTTACAAATTTATACCATATAGTGAAGGAATGATAAGTAATCCGTGGGCAAGTTACATTACATAACCAGGTCAAATTTCACTAATATGAGTTCAAATAATCTCACATACAAGGTGGGGCCCAATGACAACAAGAATGAGTAAAAGATGACAGCTAACACAATATCAGAGCCAAATCCTCATCTAGTTTTATTAGTTAATCCAAAGAGACATTTTATAAATATTCTTGAAAAACTAGCTCATGTACTATAGTGAATTTTATAATGTAATGTCATATCTCTCCTTCCCATCAAAGAGGTTGATATGACTAGGCCTATTCTAAAGAAATATACTTATTAGGCACATTCACCACTAACATATTATCAGATTCATACAATGGAAAGACACCCTCTACATAATATCATTGGTGTGTATCATACTAAAATGCCAACTAGGCATATTAACACTTTCTTAGAATATGAGATCATTGATTCTGATATATATTTATATGCACTTTTTGTATAGTATTAATTCAATCATCATATTATTTAGATTATCATGGTTGAAAATGGATCAAGAAATAATGTGTAATATTACACTTCTACATCACTTGGGCTATTCAGATGAGTATATTTATCTGGTAGATATAATTTTTTGTGGCTTCAATGGCCATGTCTAGATCTCTATTATGGATATTGTAATTCCACTACAAGTTGGGCCTACAAATATGGCCACTAGATTCATAGATGTATCTATTTTCATAAAATTTAATATTTTATTGGGTAGGTGATCCATGTACATTCCAGATGTAGTCGAGCATACTCCTTATTCAATATACTACACAGGGTGTGCACCTCTCACCCAATCTTTCACATTCCTTACCTGAAGTTTACTCAAAGTCATACACACAAGTCATATGATTTATCATAGACTTTTTTGTACTAACCATTGTGCACTCTTAATTATGTACTTCACATCTCATAGTTTCATGTTATAGCTCATATACCCACATGCCTCAATAGTCCACATACTACACAAGTTTTGTGCCATCTCACCAAATTTTACATACTTTTTATATCACAAAATCATGTGCCTCACCATCCCACACCATATCTCATAGTTCTACACACGTTTACAACTTATTAGATTCCATATAAAATCCATGTGTTGACTCATCTAGACATGTTCTCCAAGGGGTTTACCAACCATAATATATCTTGGAAGATCAACCAACACAACAATCTTCTTTATAACTGATAGTGGTTATAACCATTCTTATATTATTTTTGTATAAGTATTAACATACAAAAATGTCCTAATGTCAGTTATCCATACAATCATAACATAGATATCATGTTCTACATATATATTATGTAAAACATGCACTATAAAACATTATACTAATTTTCCATATTCTTTTTTAATGAATAAAATTTATATTTCATGAAATTAAGACTTTTGATCCATTTAATGTGATTAGTTACTTCTATCTGAATTAACCTTGATCATTTACTCTACATAGCCAAAAAATGGTTGTCTCTTGCATGCTTGTTCCTATGCCTTGTGGTGTGGATCATTGGTATAAGAGTAGAAAAGATCTATTCCTTTCTATGCCTGTAAACACAAAATCACAACTTGAGTAGGAAGGTTTGTTAATAGGTTATATTTCAAAATATCCAAAATAATTTTGTAGAAAAATTAATATGAATGATGCCCAGAAAAAAAATGAAGTTAGCCCCTAAGGTATAACAACTCATCAACAAATCACTAGAGTATAATGCACCAAATTCTTTTGGACACTTCCATGAATTTATGGTTAAACTCAATATAATGCCTTCTACCACACCTCGAAAGTTTTATCAATAATGGTTTCAACATAAAAACCCTTTCAAAGTTCAAGTCAATAATAACATACCTTTGTTTGAAGGCAAGATTTATATATATTTGACAACTTGATGCATATTTATAAGTTAATTATTTCATTGATGCTGAGAAGATCACCTTTTTAGTATTGAAGATGTCTACATTGGTCGTTCACTAGTGGGAGAGCTTCAATGCATAGTGCATGTAAGATTGAATTCCAATTGAATCCTGGAAGACTTTTGTTGATGTGAAAAATGAGGAATACTATCCTATATGCCACTTTGAAGATGAATACATCAAGTTCTAACAAGTAATTCAGTATAAATATTAGTCTGTGGAAGACTACACCAATATTCTCCATAACTATTCTACATGCCTACATGAGAAATAGAGTGAAAAACATAAGGTACTAAAGTACATTGAAAAAATGTCACCTTATATCCATGTTCAAATGGAGTTATTGACTTTTGACACTTTGGGTCAAGTATATTGCAACACTACAAATATTAAAACCAAGGCAAAGATGAAGTAACATGTCACCTCTTCATCTAATGTAGTGGACAAGGCCCACCCTTCTCATAAATCCACATCACAACCTTCTACATAGAGGAAAAAACACACTTATTGAAAATGAGAGTATCACCAAAATATTTTTCAACCCTCGAAGGCTCAAGTGCCTTCTACCTCAGACAAAGGAAATAATATAGAGTCTACTAATAAGTGGTGTCATCACCATTGCTTATCCACTCATGATGATTCTAAATGTCATGCATAAAAATACATGCTCACACAATATACATTAGGGCCCACATCAATGGATGGCACTAATCAAGTTACCTCTTGTCTAAGCAACAATAGTAATATGATCAACATATTTGAAGAGCATGAATGTCTCTTACACACCAAGTTTTGGGTGAAGGGTCAACCTCTCCATGTATCATCAATAGTGATATCTATAATAACATCATTACACAATCCATAATTTGTCACATTTATCTTTCCACTACTATGAATCCAAATCCATATTCTTTAGTGTGGATCCATCAGAGGAAAGATATATAGGTCTATTAGTAATGCACATTCTAGTACAAAGTCAAGCATGTGTAGGACAAGGTCACTTTTGACATCGCACCTCCAAATGTCTATGACATATTACTAAGAGACCATACTTATATTATCATGAAGTTACATATAAATATAATCCATAACATTAGAATATTTTGATGCAATATTTATTATATAATCTTTTTGAGTTAGAACCCATGACCAAAGTCACCTTGGTCTCTACCAAACAATTTCACAAGTTCATTTCACATGTTCAAAAGTTTGTGTTACTAATGGTCTATTTAATACACCTACACAGTCAAATATAAATTAGACTCTATTAGTATGCAACACTAACACATCATTTTAGAAATGATAAATCAATAGCTTATTGGATTAGAGTATCAAAGTCTTCACATAAACTGAAGGTCTTCCAATGCATTACAAAATAAAACACCACATTGATTTGGTTCCTATATTCCATATTTTAAATATCCCCCTCTATTTCATATTATTTTGGGAGAATGATGAAGTCTAACACCATATGCAAGATCTTATTAATCAAGGAAAGATTATTCCTAGATCTTTGCCTTGTGATAGTGTGATAATCCTTACACCTGAGAAAGATGGGTCCTGACAACTCTATATAGACTATTGTGCACTCAAAAAAATCATGGTGAAGAATTAGTATCCATTTCCACACATTGACAACCTTCCCAAATATCTTTGAGGTGAAAAATACTTCACCAAGATTGAATTGAACTCATGTTACCACCAAGTTCTAGTCCACCCTGAATACATATGGGAGACAACATTCAAGACTTGGGAAGGATTGTACGAATGGTTGGTCATGTCTTTTGGCCTCATCAATTTGCCATCCACTTTCATGAGATTTATGGAATATCTACTTAGGCCCTTCCTAAAATCCTTCATTATAATCTACTTAGATGACACTATCATCTTCAATAAGACTTAAGAGGAGCATATATAATACATATCACATGTTTTAAACACTTTTCACCAACACAAGTTGTAATCTAACTTAGTGAAGTGTACATTTAGCATGGTGTATATCCAATACTTGGGATACATAATTGATAACACTAGCATCAAAGTAGATCTTGAGAAGATCAAATTGATCTAATATTGGTCTACTCCATGCAATATCATTGAATTGAATAGTTGTTTTAGACTTGATAACTTCTATAGTAGGTTCATCCTTATTTTCTCTCACATATCTTAGGCTCTCAACAAACTCACATGAACTAATTCTATGTTTAACTAGACTGATGCATAATAACATTATTTTGAGGAAGTCAAAAAATGCTTATGTGTAGTTCTTATTCTTGCAATGCTCAATATTATGTAAAACTTCAAAATTCACATTGATGCATCTAAATACACACTTGGTGTAGTGATCATATACCATGGACATCCAATTGTATGCCACACTAAAATATTCAGTGACATAGTGTAAAGGTACTCCACCTATGAGAAGGAAATATACATTATTTTGAAATAAATTAAGTAATGGTGACATTACATTCTCAAAAAAGATACATTTTTCATTCTGACCATAAACCACTTCAGTTTTTACAATCATAGAATAAGTTGGGAAATGTGTGACACATAAAATGGATGACTTACCTATAGTATTTCCATCCCATTAATTAATAAAAATAAAGGGAAGGATAATAAGGCCATAAATTTCTTTATCCAACCATTATTTCACACACTCATCATGGTGATGGACACACATGGCCACAACTTCATAGATTAGGGTCCTCTCTACTCATCTAACCATGAATTCATAAAAAATTACACCATCCTCATGCAAGGTAAATTTTTTTAAGATTTATACTTGTTTGACCATATTTTATGCAAGCTTAGACATATCTATGTACCCTCTAGTGTACCTCATTAATTACTCATCTTGGAGGCACACTATGGTAAGACCTTATGACACTTCTCAATGATAAAGACTCTAGCCACATTACAGTCACACTTAAATTTTACACACATGTTATAAAACATGGAACACAATAAAAATTATTTCATTACTTATTTCATCACCAACCCAAGAATAATAAGCTTTAACTTTACACACATTTACTAGTTCTATTCAGACCATGGGAATGTACTAGTATGGATTTCATGACTGGATTGCCTATGATGAGATGACAACATGATGTTATGTTCATTATACTAGATCAATTTTACAAGATGGATATCATGGTCATATGTAAAAAATAAATTGATGTAACTGACACTACACATGCATTATTCAACCATGTTTATATTCATTTGAGGCCACTAACATCCATTGTCTTCAACTATGATCTGCACTTTGTAAGCCACTTTTGGTAAGCATTGTGGGGTTTGATGCGTGTGTAGCTGGATTGGTCAATGGATTTTCATCCTAAAAAAAAGGGCAAACCAAAGTAACAAATTTCACACTTGTTCATATTATACAAATGTACAACCATGCACATTCTCACACATAGGATGATAATATATTATACATTCAACATGCCTATAATAGGGCTCTTCATAGCTCTAATGAACATTACACATTCTAAAAATGTATTAGGTTTTAACCTTTGGAAACTCTAGAAATAATCTACCAAATACCATTAGATAATGATTCATACACATAGGAATGAGAAGTGGGTAAAGATGATAAGTCTTTATGCCACATCTAGTCTGTTCACTAGCAAGTTCAATAGATTCTCTCTCACACACTAGCTAAGTACAAGGAGTGTCATGCCACACATCTCACACCTCATGCATTTTGATTAGGCAATAAATTATTGTTGTAACTTCAAAGGGGTTTATTCAAATGTCCACATCAAAATATCAAGCCTATATACTATGGCCCTTATACCAATTTTCATGTAGCTAGTGAGAACATCTTTGTTTTTGATCTACCTCAATACTTAGGCATGTACCTAGTATTAAATGTGGATCTTATCAAGCCTTACACCCTACCACTTATTGAGCCAATAGTGACACACCATCCTTTCTATTTGGATCTTGAACACTTGCATCTTTTACATAAGGAACAAATATTTGAAGTGACAGATACATTACCCACCATGACATGCATCAAATTTTTCAAGTGGTCAAGGATGGGAAATATGTTGATCAAGCCATGTGGTAAACTTTATAACAAATTCAAGTGTAGTTTTAGAAACTATACACCAACATAATGGAGACCATTATTATTAAAGAAATGGAAAATTATCTATGTGTAACCCTTATGCATCTGAGTGTACTCCTCATTCACTCTACTATGTAGGGCAAAAACCCTCTCACCCAATATTGTGCATTCCTTTCTCTATTTTTTATCAAAGTCATATGAACAATTCCCATGCAAGATCATAAAATTATATGCACTAACCATTATGCACTCTTAACTACACACTTCATAGATCATAGTTCTATGCTATAGCTCATAAATCCACATGCCTTAATGGCCCATGCATTGAGTAATTTCCATACCATCTCACTAACTTTCATGAACAATATATCTAATATATATACACATCTCACCCTCCTATGTTTCAAATCATAGTTTTATGCATGTTTCTAACTTCTTAGATTCCACATGACATCCATGTGTTGACTTACCTTAACCATGTGATCCAAGGGGTTTACCAACCATCATCCATCTTGGAAGATGAACCAACACAACTGTCTTCTTGGTAACTAAAAATTATTGAAACCATTATTATATTATATTTGTATAAGTATGAAATATACATAGTCAACCTAAGGTTGATGTTTTATAGATTCATAACATAGATAACATGTTATGCATATCTAATCTATAAAACATGAACTATAACACATTGCACTAGTCTTTCCTATTTTTTTGTTATAAATAGAAGTTACGTTTCTTGCAAGTAAGACTTATATTCCATTAAATGTGTTTAGTTGTTTCTTTCTAAATTAAATTTACCCATTCACTTTGCACAAACAAATATTAGTTTTCCTTGACACACTTGGTCTTGGGCACCATGGTGAGAACTAATAGGGCCTTGGATATAGAAGCTTAAATCCATTCCTTCCACCATACACAAATGTTTTAAGTATATACATGCTAATTAGGTTGTCATAGTTGAGGGCCTTCCATATTATTATCCTTTACTTACTCCATAACCATATACAAAATGATCACTAGTAATGGTTCCATCGATTACCACACCTCAAATATTGGTTGACCCACTAGTGCAAGTGAAGTCTCCTTCTACAACATTACCACATATATATACTCTCCCATAGAGACCTTTATTAGAGAGACACATATCTTAGAGACATTAAATGGATTCTATATATCCTTTCTCTATCCTATCCACACATATATCAACATAATTGAGTCCTCACAATACTTCACATAGATTATCCATGCCATTTACAACTTATTCCAGTAGATGGGTCCCCAAGAGTCCCTTAATTCATAGGTTAGTTTCATTAGCTCCATAG
>JARHVA010007603.1:7500-25000 GCA_037957365.1 Torreya grandis | reverse complement strand
ACCCAACATCAAGCCTTATAGGAACCCATATGTCCAAAAGAGTGATATTGAGAATATGGTAAGGAGATGATGGAAGAAGGTATTATACATCATAGTCATAGTGCTTATTTCTTTATAGTGGTAATGGTGCATAAGAAGAATGAAACTTGGTGCATATGTTCTGACTATAGAAAATTGAACATGTAGACCATCAAAGATAGTTTCCATATTCTTATAATTTGTGATTTTGTAGATGAAATAAATTGTGTTGTTTATTTTAAAATAAATTATCTTCATTATAGGTACTGCCAAATTAGAATTAGAGATTAGTATATTCATAAAACAATTTTCAAGACCAACGAGGGCCATTATGAGTTTATAGTGATGTATTTTAGCCTCTCTAGTATACCATCTACATTTCAAAGTTTGATAAAATTTATTTCTCAACCATTTATATGGAAATTTGTCTTGGTGTTATTTGATGATATTTCAATATACAAAAAAAATATGGAAAACACTTTCATCATGGGAATAAAGTTTTGGATATTCTTGAACAATAATAACTTTATGCCAAGCCTTCTAAATGCACTTTTGGAGTCAAGGAAGTTTATTATTTAGGACACATTATTTCACATGAGGATATCAATTTGGATCAGCACAATATCAAGATTATGTTAGAATGAAAAGAGTTTAAAACCATTAAAAACCTCTGAGGATTTTTAGGGCTCACAAGTTACTATTATCATTTTGTAAAAAATATTGAAATATAATAGCACCAAAAAAAAGCTTATTTAAAAAAGACTCCTTCCATTTTAATGAGGAATCCAGTTGAGCATTTGATAACCTCAAGGAGGTCATGTGCATCACCCATGTTTTAAATACTATAGACTTATCCAAAACATTTATTGTTTAATGTGATGCTTTAGGGTATGGCATGGAAGTGGTGCTCATTTAAGGACAGCCCATTAAATTTGAGAGTCACCAACTCAATCTAAGAATTTAATAAATATTTTTTATGAGGAGGAAATTATTGACATCCTTGATGCATTAAAATAATAGTAACCATATATGATGAAAATACACTTTAAAGTGAATACAAATCATGACAGTCTAAAATACTTCTTGAAACAAAGGTTATCATCAAAAGAACAACAAAATTGGGTCACTAATATGTTAAGATATGACTTTGATATTGTATACAATAAAGGAATGTAAAATATCATAGATGAAGCATTACATAATAAGGATGAATCCATAAAGGCTATGTTGTGCACCAAGTCCATATTACTATCTAATTGTGTGGATGAATCAAAATTAAAGTGGGAGAATGATGCCACTACACAAGATCTTATTCAAATATCCAATAATATCCAAGCATGTAATATAGATTTTTATGAAAAAGGGATGATCTATAGAACAAGGAAAAGTTGTACCTCTATAAAAATTCAATCCCTAAGAATAAAGTTCTTATATAACTTCATTCTTCTCAAATAGGTGGGAATTATGCTTCTTGAAAACCAATCATAGATTCAAGAAAGATTTCTTTTAAGAAGGGATAAAATGGGAATTCCAAAAAAATATGGTAGAATGTATGGTGTGTCATCCAAACAAATGGGAGAAAATAAAAATCCCAAGTATTTTTCAACCTCTATCTATTACTAGCCAGAAGTGGGAGGATGTTTCCATGGATTTCATCATGGTGTCACTAGAATACGAAGGGAAAAAATTCATCATGATTGTTTTGGATAAACTCACCAAATGTGCCCATTTTTACATTATCACATCCATTTTTAGCAAGTATGGTATCAAAAAAAAATTATGTATATATCTCAAAAATTCCATAGGACCCCAAAGATCATAGTAAGTGATCACGATCCTATCTTTACTAGTAATTTTTAGACTAAGTTATTCTCATGTTTATGTATTAAGATGGCTCCTAGCTCATATTATCATCCCCAATATAATAGTTAAAATCAAGTGGTCAATAATTTCATATAAGGTCATCATTTTATTTTTATTCAACTGAATAAGATATATGGATTTAATGGTTAATACTAGAAAAATGGTGGTATAACACCTTTTTCTATACCTCATCAAAATTGTCTCCATTTTTGTCACCAAATGGGTACCATCAACCATTAATAACATCATCTTTTAGGGTACAACCAAAGGTTATAGGAATCAAAGAACACATTCAAGACCATCAATAGGTACTCTCTAGTCTCAGAGAGAACTTGACAATGATGCAAAACTGCATGAAGCCGTAAGATGACCAACACCACATTAAAATATATTTAGAAGTTTAAGATTGGGTTTTGTGAATTTTCAACCATATAAGCAAATATAATTTAAATAAAAAATAAGGATAATTTATCCTAAGTATTATGACCCTTATAAATTCTTTAATAATATTGGTCATGTAGCGTACAAATTAGAGTTACCTCACTAAAAAAAATACATCTTGTGTTTCATATATTATATTTAAATAAGGTCACTAGAAAAAATATTCAACCAAGATAGAGATACTAGAGATTAATGAGGAGGTAAGAATTAATTTATAATGTAAGGGAATAATTTAGACACACACTAATAGTTTTATAAATAGGTTGATTCAAAGTATTTAATCAAGTGTAAGAATCTTGCTAGTGAAGAGTGACACAAGAGGATGAAATGTTCCTACTAAAGCATCTAAAATTTTCAACATTGTGGACAACATTGATTTTAAGGGGAGGGTTATGTAATGATATTATAATATAGTGTGTATTGGGATGTGTCATCTACTTGTGTCTATCATAAACTTTAATTAGTTTATATGATCATTTTTATAGATTTATATTAGTAGTATGGTTAGTCTAGGTTGTTTCCATAACATAATTAGGGTGTATATGAGGTAGTAGTTAGTAATTAATTATCATATCAAAAAAATTGTTCTTATTTTATGGTTGTGTAGGTCTCCCCCTTGAAGTGGTTCATCATTTACTTTTATTTTTTATTTTATTTCAATCATATTATGATCTATTGTTTTGATTCTACTTTATTTATGATGTAATTTCATTACATGTATTTTATAAAATTAGCATCCATGAGCTTAACTTCAGTTTTATGTAGCACATGAAAAAGTTTTTCAAATGAGTCATATGTGTGAAACATGATTTTTTCCTTGAGTATTTGATAAAAATATTGGAAAATATACTTTGAAGTTCACTATTAGGAAGTTAGTGTGATATTTTGGTAAGCATGTCTTTAAAATTAAGCATATAGTTAATACTGCATTCATTAGATCCTTGTTTGACTTGATAAATTTGAGAAAATACCACTATTTTAAACATTAATAAGAGGTCAAGTAATTCATGTAGTCTATACATGGATCCCATAGTAAGGATCAAAATAAATATAGATCATATCATGTGATACTCCTAAGATATAGCTTTGTCATGAGAAATTGATCATGTTAGTAACTGATACAAGATGCAAAGAAAGATTTGATATGTTGAGATGGATCCACATTACCACTAAATGATATAAACTTAAGTACTTTAAATTATGGATGAAAGGGGTGAACAATAACTACGTGATCCAAAGGGTTGTGCCATATTTCATAGAATAAAAACACATGTCTAGGTTTTCTATATGTTTAAGATAGTTATGAAATTTGCATCCTTATGTCACTAAGTTGTAATTGAACTTTTGGATAAATATATGAAACACTAGGTGTAGGATTAACATGTCTATATAAAGGTGCCTTAAAAAGATTAACATTTTTATGTGAGTTATGATGAGTGTTATGATTGTGTCCAAGGCCAATAGATTGAATATATGAATTTATTGTCATCACATTTGTATTTAGGTTGGTAGGTGGGACTATAGAGGTATTAGGAATAGAAGAATAAATTTGAGGGGGTGTAATAACATAAAGTGGAGGCATATAAGGATTAGTATCATGTAGGTTAATAGCCTCACCACCTAATGTAAATGGGTTCAAGATATCCAATAAAGGTTTCTCAGGTAAATTACCCTTAATCATAAGTTTCTATTTCATGGTTTTCAATTTTTGAAATTTAAATATTGTACACTTTAGTGTTTTTTCAATAAAATATATATAAATCTAAAAAGGTTTGTAACTACACATGGATCAACCTCTTCATTATATTGGGGATCATCATAAGCTTCATTATCAATATCCTATCCATCAATAATACATTGGTCCTTAGAAATAACACCAACCATAGAAGGATCAACATCACTAGTAGTAACTATGGCTAATGAATCCAAATAAAACACAAATATGAAATTAATATTTGAAATAAGGGAATCAAAACCTAGGTAAGATCTAAAGATATATGTAATCAATGAACAAATGTGTGTATGCCTAATTATGAAGGTGGATATAATCTATAAGAATAAATAGGTGTATAGAAACTAGGCTATGACCAAAGATAATAGAAAAGATTCAAATATAAAATCAGATTTGAAAAATAAAAAAATAGCCATGAAAACTTATGAGGAAGGTATGAGCATTCATAGAATGGATAGGTTCACACTTTTTTTATTTGTTATGTTGTTATTAATGAATTAAAAAAACTATTGTACTAGGTAAAAATACTATTCAATAATGTAAAAATAGTATTTTCATACCTTACCTAGTGGATAAAAATAGTAAACATGTAAATGGAAAATGATAAATTGACAATTAAACTCAAAAAGGGATAAAATATGATGGAATGATCACACATTGATATTTTATGGAACTATATGTGTGGATATGGATTGTGAGGGTATGTATCTATCTCTAGGTAAAATAATAACTTTGACTATGTAGAAACAATTTTATCACATGCACCAATCGTGCCATGGGTAGGATCGTCAGATAACTAGATTGATGGCCATATTTTCCTACTTCAGCAATCATGTCTTGTGCTGAATTTAAAATTATAAATTCTTTGGTACCCATGAACCACTATGTGTTATACCTTCATGTATCTTTACTTTCCTAATTTGATATAAATAAATTAATAAATGATGCTTTCAATCTTCTCCTTAACCTAGATTATAAACAACTCATAACAAAATAAAATTATGGGTCAAACAATCACTATGGGACTTACAACTACATATCATACACATTATAATCATACTCAATGTAGGTTTATGTAACAATATTTTAATATTGAGAAAAGTTTTTTAACCTCATTTTCCTATATGTGAATATGCAACTATATGTAATACACTTAAACCATTTTTTGGTACAAGAAGATGATGCAAATATATAACTCTATCACAAGTGTAATAATAAATATTATAAAGGATGAAACAAAATTGAAATATGTATATAAATAATAGATATTTGATTCCTCTCTTCCATTTATCTTTTATGAATGCATTTAAATGATTTGGAATGACTTTGTATAAATAGGATGATTTATGGCACAATTTACACTTAATCTAACGTGAGATATAGTAATAAGTGACAATAAAGGAACATGAAGGGTGACAAAAGGAAAATGGACCCAAAAAATGATGAAGGATAGGATCTAAAGGCCCACTGACCCTACCTAGGGTAGGATATGCAACATCAATGATCCCATCCTAGGAAAAATTACAGTGCGAGGTTTTGAGTATTAAAAATATAGGAGTGTGTGAAAATAAAATTAGGGTTGAGAACCAATAGATTTAGATAATAATTATATGTAGTTAGAAATATTAGGACCAAGTGAGTAATATTTTGGGTAAGGATACACAAGTTTCAGAAGCAAGGAAAAATATGGGAAAGTAATTATGAAAATTATCTTATACCAAATTTAGGTGTCTATAGTTTGGAAGAAGTGTAATACTTATTTATTGTGTAAGTGAGATAAGCATGTGCAGTCTCAATTTTTATAAATGGATCTTTATAACTACATATATTTATGGCTCACATCATATGATAAGTATAAACTTCCTTTCCTTTGAGTAAGTTCCTAAACTTAATTAAAACACTAGAAGATTATGGATCATGGCATAATTGAAAAAAATTTATAGTACATGGTTTTAGAATTTATTTTACTTTAACTATTACTTATGTTTATCATATTTATATAGGTATAATTTGGATCATTTAATTGTCAATTGATGAAAAAAACTAATTTTATGAATTTTCATTGTCTAAAGACATGCTAGTAGAGGATTTGTCTTTGAAGCTAAACTACTTTAAATTTTCTCATACTCAAGATAAAAAACAATAGCTTTATCACAGTCAACAATACATTTATGTTCCAAGGTCATTTTTTACTTTAATAGAAATGCATTTCAATAATACAAATGTGATAGTTCCTAAGGAGGCCTAATATTTCTCATAAATTTATACATGAGTTTAGTGAACCTTGTAGGAAAATGATATATTATGTATCTTGATTATATATAGATATGAATGAACTCATTGACAAGATCATCATAATCCTTATCTTTGAAAAAACACTACTCAACTAGTAATCAATGTGAATAAACTCTAAAATAGTCTTAATAGGTAGACTAATGAAATCTTTGTAGGCCTTTCCACTTAAAATTTTAGAATATGACATCATATAAGATTTATTGTTTATGACTCTTGTAACTACAAAAATCAATTAGAATGCATTTAATTGATATTCCCATGCCTCTAAAACTTTTCCTAAAATTTTAGGGATACAAATCCATTTAAACAAGGGGAGTTTGGTAGGTCAGATACCTATGTCAATAGTATTTCCTTGAAGTCAATGGTCAGTTTGTTCATCATTATTTTTAAAATCATCATTGTCAATTACATATTTTTCATAAATGTTGTTATACATAATTAGAATTCCATTATAGAGTATGTTTATTTATGGTTCATTGGCCATTTGAAAAACATAAAAATCACATATTTCTAAGATGTCTCAAATTTTATATTTAGGGGTAAAAAATCTGAGCACTAGTTGTGGGGTTTCTCTTTGGAATTGCATTATTTCATTCATATGCTCTTGATTATGATTCCAAATATGAAATTGAGTATGGATTTATCACTTATTAGTTTATTCTAATAAAAAAGATAAACATTTTTAAATGTCAAAGATTACAATGGATTTAAGGAACAAATTTGAAGTATACCTAACTTGCCATTATAATTGTCTCATATATAAAAGAATATATATATTTTAATCTAAAATAGAAATGTTAGATTAGATAAAAAGAAAGGAACAAGTGATGGTATTTTTCCAAAATAATAAATAATATATTTTTTATTTTATAGGGTAAATAAATGGGTTTTGATGTATCTTGTAACCAATACAAAAATGAAAATTATGTAATAAAGACCATAAAAATACGAACAAGAAACTAGATCCCTTAGGCTTTACCAAAATTGTACTAAACTTTATAAAAAACCCCATGTAGGATATGTTAGTAATTAACTAAACTTCATCAAAAAAACTCAACCTAGTACACAGATGAAATAAAATAAAAATAACAATTAAGGGACTAGGAAGAAAATTCCTTAGAGATTGAGTAATCTACCAGTGTATCTATCTTGGTACCCTCATTAGTATTCTTATTTTTCATTTTTTTGAGGCTCCCCATAGTGAATTTACTTATTCCTTACATGATAGCTTCCATCTTTGTCTTCTTGATATTGGCTTCTTCTCCTTTTTTATTTTATTTATAGATTTGGGTTTACCTTTGGCCTTCTTATTATTGTCATCCTCAATGATATTAACACGTACCATTTATAGGGTATTATTTAAAGCCATATTAAGGATAATTTTGGGGATTTTACAAATTATTCCACTACATTTTTCTACCCCTTAGTTTGAATTATTAGTAGATATTTCTTCATATATTTTTTATCCTTCATCTGACTCCAAATCTCCAATTGTTTTAAAATTTTAAGTTCAAGTTTATTGATTTTGACCTCAAATTTTAGATATTTGATGTTCCTTACCTATGTAATTCCATATTATTCTCAGTCATCTCTTCCCCATTCCCTTTCTTATTACCTTTACCTTTCACATCACCTCTGACATGGGGAGCTCCTGAAATAGTCTTTAGGTCTACCTTACCAAATTTTGATTTCTTCAAGATTGCTTATAGGGATATGTCATTACATTTTATTTTCTCTTTTTCCTCTTCACTATATTGAATAGAGATGATCTATTTTATCTAAGTTATATAGGGTCTCCTCATAATCTTCCTCTAACTACTCCTTGTTTCTAACCATAATTGCTTGAATAATGTCATTACCTAATAATGGATCACCCTCTTAACTATAATAAAAATCAAATCCCAATAAATGATATCATTGGTCAAAATTTATTTCTAATCAATGACATAACTCTCCAAAAACCTTAGAATACATTAAGGAAAGCTAAATTTTCATTGGCCTTTTAAATGATTCATCAACAAAAAATGGTGGGACTGTAGAATCCTATACTTACCTTTCAGGGTCAAGTAATTCATGATTTCAAGATAAATAATCATCCATGGCCATGGAAAATCCATTCTTAGATAACCATTATTCCTTGTTTGATTTACCTCATCATTCTTTAGAAAAATCATTAACTCTCTTATGCCCCTAATCTTTATAAGCCTTCATACCTTTGTAGTCCATATTAGTAACTTCACCAATAACTTCCTCTATGATTTTAATGCAAAAACCCTTCATTATAGCCAACCTCTCCTCCCATCCCACTTAAAAATCCTTAAATATTTTAGGGTCAAAACCAAAAATCCACAACATGAAGTTTATCAATCCTCCCTTCATAAAAATTCTCCAGATGCAAAAATATCTTTAACTTCAACACAAGAAATAGGTTTAATCCTATCATGATCTCTTCCCATGACTATAAATTTTTCCTCCATCCTCTAATTGAAAACATTTTAAATATTTTATCCTATGATCCCAGTAGTGTTTGAAGTGACGAGGAGATTAATTATAAATCTTATTAGACCTTGCTTCGCATGCTTCAAGTTCATTATCCATGTCATGAATTGAATTATGACATCATTACAAGGTAAAATATTCTCAAACCTCCTTATCTAGAAGAGGTAAAAAATGTTGTTTTTTTCCATAGAATGGGATAAATTTTTGGGTCTGTATGGTTCCTTCCTTTCTTCTTTGATAAATTTTAAGATATTATCCAACTTAAGGTGGTGGCAGTAGTGTCTAAAATTTTCATTATAGGAACTATTCTCAAATAATTAAACATGTTCTTGGTTCTTATTCCAAATAAAGTGGGAGTCAATAATTTGAAATAATTCATACCTATTAGCCTTTGTATAACCTTTTACAAAATCTAAACCAAAACTCTTATTTTGTGGATTTGTCCCCTCTTGGAGCAGATTATAGTTGAGTATTAGGGAGCCTTAATTTTTGGGAGAGAGATTATTGATGAAATCATTATTTCTTATGAATATATTCATTCTATGACTAATTATTCAAGACAAGGCATGCTCCTAAAATTGTACATGAGCAAAGTTTATGACAAGGTGTCTTGAATGTTATTAGACAATGTATTTGATATATTTGGCTTTAGTGTAGTAGTTAAATTTCTAATCCCAATGTGCATTACTTCCCAAATTTTCTCAATTTTCATTAATGGATATTTTAAAGGATTTTTCCTAGATAGAAGAGGGCTGAGGCAATGGGATCCTCTCTCTCCTTACTTTTGCATCATGTTGGCTGAGACCCTTAGAATAAGTTTATAAAATAAGAAATAATTTTATTATAAGATAAGAGTAAACAAAAAACTCATAAAATACTCAAGAGATCCCTAATAGAGTCACCAAATTTATTGATCTTGATATTTTTTTCACTCAATGAATTAACACTTCACTTATCATATAAGTAAAAAATAGAATTATACTAGTATAATTATGAAAATACCTAAAACTAGTTCAAGTGTGAAGGGGTAGTTTAATCATTAAGAAACCAATGGAATTCAAGAAAACCTAAAAGTTAATATATTTTAGGTGATTGTTTTATTAATCTAAAAAATTGTTATATTTTACAAATTAAAAAGAATCAGTAAGTTTCCTCTAAACAGAACCAAATCATGAGGCATCATTATAATGTAAAACTATGAAAATATTACCAACTATCAACATTATTGAAAAAAATCCATAATGAGTAATGTGAAGTTGTTTACTCATAACTACCAACTCTTTACTCAATATTTAAATTAAAATTATTATTCTTGGAGTAATTTCAAGGGAAAAAATTGATAATCAACCAATTTAACATCAATAAAACTAAACAACTAGGAAATAACTAACATTATACATCTAAAGGAAAATAACTAATAGAATATAAAATACAAAATAATAAATAACTAGACAAAAAGGTAACATATATAAAACATTTAAATTTAAATAATAAAGTATAAAAAGTAAATATAGATCATTAGACCAATATGAGATATAAAATATTTTATTGAGAGCCAAAAGCCAATTACTTTCAAAACATATTATTTTATAAGATAACAAAATGATTTGAGCATGGACTTACACTTGTTAATTACAATATAAATACACCATTTTTCCATGCATTCAATTGTGTGAACTATTTTTTAGTTGAAAGTAAGATATAAAAACAATAAGCAAACATGTAACTAAAAATGTGCCTTGTAATCAACAAATGATAAGTTGTGAAAAAGTTCTAAGATAATCACTTTAATATGAATTAAATAACTATATATACATGTATACCTCAAGAAATATATTTTAACATTATAAAATATGCCATTAATAATCCTAGAAGTGAATGCCCAACTCAAAATATATTTTTCATAGACTATTTTAGTATGAAATTAATTAGAGCTATGTATACGTGATAGACTTCTTGAATTTTAATGATCTAAGTTCTTTTAAATCATCAAGTTTCCTCCAAATTAGTTAAAACTAATTTTTATAAATTAATAATAACTTACATGACTTTATTAAATAATTATAATTCCATAAGATATCAGGGCACTTTATCTTTATAAAACTTTAAATATTTTAAAATCACTTTATGACTTAGGTGACTTTAAGTTATAGAGTAATTAAAAGACTTAGGAGAAATTTAATAGGATTAATGACATAATAATTTAGGAAAAAATCCATGGCTAGGGACCCACTCTTATAATGTAATATTTGGCCAAAATGTTTTAAGGGAAAAGAAAACATGCTCTCTCAAAGCAAGGAAACAAGATAATGGAAATAGATGAACACAATTATCAACTTATTTTAGATTTTTATGTCGCCTAACCAAAATTATTAACACACGCAACACATTTTTAACACTCTTGACACTTTTGAGGAATTTATAGTGCTTTTGACATTGTCTTGAATCAAATCCAAAATGTAGGGTGAATTCACGATAAGACTTACAACATATTTTACATTTAAATGTTGATGTATGTTTTCAAATTATGCCTTATTCATGATATGTTCTTTACCTACTAATTAATTTTTAAATATTAATTAAGCATTATTATTGTATTTTAAAAGTGGTGTGATGCTTAATTTAAATAATAATTAATTATTTGTATTACATTTTGTTGTAATCCATTTATTGGAATTATATTTTAGTGATCTTAATTTGAAATTTTCACAAAATATATTTGTGTTTCAATCATTTTAATTAAAAAACTTTAGGCTTGGGACTTCAATACAAATTAGGAGCTCTGAGATATTGGAAAATCTATAAAAGTGGATATTAAATATAACAAATACAAGTGTTTTCACATTTCCAATAAATCATTTCAAGTTTTTGGTATAAAAAGAAGAGAGGAAAAAGAAAGGAAAAATGGATAATTTCAATGGTAACATGTGATATTTTCACAACTTCCATGAGGGTTTATGTACTCTTCAAATGGAATTTGGTTTAATTGTGCATATAGTATTTCATAAAAGACTACAACCTTGTGATACATTATTGAGTTTCCACAAAAAAATTATCCTTGTTGTGTAGTAGTTTTACACCACACATGCACATTTGAACTTTGCATGCAACAATCCACATGTTACATCACTTGAATCACCTTCTGGTACCTATATGTTTTATCATAACACATTTATACTTTCTTCACATGTATTTTTGGTTCCATGTAAGAGCATATAAACTCAACATCCATGTGTTAGATATTGTCTACCAAGCGTCATGCCATTTGACACTTTCCAAATTTATGAAATGTCATAAAATCTATCAGCAACACTACATTGATAGATGTCCAACTATGAACCTATAATAATAATTTTACTGAGCTATAAAATAGACTAACACATTTATTTTATAATCATCAAAAAATTTAACTACTTCATGTAATGGTATTATATATTATAAGCATATCATCTATAAGGGGTCAGGGTTGAGAGAGATTGCAAACATACATGATAGAATATTGTCATCATACTTTATGTATCTAGCATTCACACACATCTATTGATCTAATTTTTTTAGTCTAAAAAAATTAGAAAGGAAGTATTTCCTATTTTTTCATGGGTACTTGCATTCTCAATCTCACTGAAATATTATACAATTTGTACCTTTCCCTATTTCACATATTAAATAGAATGTGCATCATCTTGTAATACTTTTTAATTTAGGGGTGTATTTTTTTATTATTTTTAATGTTACACCTACACATTATACAAATTACAACTTGTCTCCAAGTATAGGTTATCCATCATAGTGACATTTTAGTCTCCATCATGAAAATCACTAGTATTATAGCAAGAGATATTAATGCCTATATTCACCTAAGCATAACCCAAGAAAGGACTACAAGTTGGTTTTGTTTAAGAATATCTAGAAGAATGTCATATCAAGAGTAATATGGTTGATGCCTAGAAGACAAACCTTAAAGCACCACTATACATCTAGAATATAATTTTGAATGCCCTCAAGGATTAGCATAATAGAATATCTGGTTGATTATGTGAACTCATGATACAACTTTGACCACAAACCACCTTTTTTCATGATACACACACCCATATTTTCAATAAAAATCATCTTAAAAGTGCATGTTAATATTGACATTCCAATGTTAGAATGAAAATTAAATGCCATAAAATTAGATGGATGGATTTGGAAACTTGAGGCTTACTTCCTAGTTAATCATTTCACTAATATAGATAAGATCACCTTCACAGTGTTTAATATGTCCATTTCATTATCCTGTTAGTGGGAAACCTTTAGCATAAAATGTGATAAATACTTTCATTTTATTTAAAATTGGAAGGTGTTTGTTAAAACTTTCAAATATGATTATTACCCACTCAAAAATTATGAATATGAATACATCAAATTCTAGCAGTTGTTCCAACGTAAGGAATAATTAGTTTAAGATTATACCAATTAGTTTTATGATTACACCATGTGTCCACTTTAGGACATAACAAAGTAACATAAGGTATTGAATTATATAAGTGGATGCTGACATTATATTCATGAAGAGATGTAATTTTTGGCTTCCCACACATTAAGGAAAACATACCATAATTCCACCAATATCTAAGCCAAGGAAAATTTAGAGGATTTTTTCCTCTTCATCCAACAATGTGCATAAGAGCAAGCACATGCAAAACACAACATATAACCATGTCATGCATAATAAAAACATGTCACAAAAGGTGGAACAACCTAATAGGTTTCACAATAACAAAATACTTCAATGCCTTGTGCTATTTAAAGGCAAAAATAACCAAGGTGACAAATGGTTTCATTTACACTGCACAAACTCACACAATGATTTTAAAGGCTACACATAATAATCCTTGATTGTGTAGTATGCATAAATTCCCACACCAAAAAATGACACTAAACTAAATGCCACTTGCCTAAGCTCTAACACCACTACATAGAGACCTTAGAGGAATAATAACATCTTTCCTACACTAAGTTCTGGGTACATGATTATCATCTCTATGTCATAATTTATAGTGGGAGCCAAAAGAACTTTATTGTGCAATAAAAAACCCTAATGCCTAGGCCTCACAACTGAATCACACCCTAAACCATACTCTTTGGGTTTGATTCAATAAGGTAAGAATATATATTATAAAGTGAAGCCCATGGATGAAAATGTCAATTGTGATGTCACAACACTTGATGTCTATGACATTTTAGAATTTCATATTTGTATGACTGTGAGGATAAATATTAATCCAAGTTTTCATAGTGGACTATACACATCAAATATAGTTCTTCAACCTCTTGTCATCACCTCCAATGACCAAACACACTTTGGTCTCTATGTAGATAAAAATATTAGACACATAAAAATGTCAGTTTTAACCAATCCTTAACATACATGACTTGTGTATAAACAATTAACTCTTGGTCACACTATCTCCTATCCATTTATCTATTTATGGGCTTGATATTCCTAATATGCCATTATACACATACATGATCTCCCTATTCTATGCATAACTATTTGTTATCATAAGAAAACTATCACCATTATTTAGATTATTGTCTTCTCTATCCTAGGTAGTTTCAGTGGAATTTAGATGATATGGAAACTAATAACATTTTCCTTCAAATGAGGTATCTCCAGTTATATAAAAAATTATTTTTCAAATTCAAACCCTTCCTTTAGGTTAGCCCACACATTTCACATGTCAGTTATATAGGGACAATACCCAAAGATTCATCTATATAAGTACATCAATCCTAATCATATTCCTATCTATTACTCACTTGATAATCAATTGGAAAAGTGTTTACTTATTGAGGAGTACATCTACACATCCTTGAGACACTACCTAAAGTATTAAAATATGAAAAAACCTCAAACTAACAATCACTAATCCAAGTTTGAACACCTAAAGAATGATCAAAGTTGAATATTTTTAAGTGTCAAAATCCAAATAGGTTTCATACATTTAATGGGTCAATATTGAGAAAACATCCACATAGGTGGGATAACTACATATGGTTTGATTCCTCTTTAGAGAATTGAAATGTAAGAAACTTTCAAACATACAATGGGGTGTGGTTGAGCTTATTCAACCCATTTTTGTAACCCATTTTTATAGGCCAAGAAAAGTTTCAAAAGTGAAGCTAAGATTCCAAGGTGAAATAAGATAAATCATAGTTTTTTCACATGAGAGATTCTCTAAAATTGCATAGGAAATATCTTGATAGATAGGCATAACATTATATGATAGAAAAAATTGGAAGAAAATTAGAGAGTAATTTTGGTATGAAGTGGGAATATTCAATAGCTACATGCATCTAACCATTATAAGACCCATCTAGGTAGATTCTAATAGTCATACTCCTAATCTGAGCAATCACATATCTATTTTAGGGTATTTTTTAAGACTATAAACAAATAAAGAGTATAATAAAACAAAAACAAGATAATTACCCTATCTATATGTATATGATAGGATGACCTATAATTATCATCTTTCTCTCAATATAATAGGACTTAAATAAGGTCATAAAAATATAGCTTGTGTAGACTTGGATGATTAGGTACATACCTAGAATAACCATAGACCTACCAAAGGATAATATATACTTAAATTTCAAGAGGAAATGGTTCCAAATCCTACGCCTATGACATGGGTTATAGATCTCACAAGGTCTCAATTGATTGTAATCATGATTTTAAAGGTTTTAATAAATAGAATGATTGGTATAATGGTCAACCAATGGGAATTCTATGAAACCTAAGGTAATAATGGAAAACCTCAAAACCCTGTATCTATACTAGTTTTTTAGGATAAGGAAGAGTATAATCAAGGATGAACACATACATTCATAACATTAATAAGAAAACGATGTCTAGTCTACCAAGTAAATAAATAGAAAGAGAGTATGGATAGGTATACTTACCTTTATGTGCATATCAATGCATAAATCTACCCCTTTTGCTAAGTGTCACATTTTAATAGATGTTGTAGGATAAAAACCTCAAATGGAAAGATGAAGACCTAGGTATTCTTAGTTGGGGACTTTAAAGACTAGGTGTAGCTTATCAATTCAATTCATCTTATTTAACTTCAAAGACACTACAAGGTTATATCTCTAAGATAAGGTCCTAAACTTATAACTCCTCCAAATACTACTTAGAAGTATAAATATGAGTAAAAGTAGAGAAGATGAGTGTATTATATCTATTTGGGAATGAAATATCACTCGTACATATATGGATCCAATACTCAAAACTAACCCTAAACTCTATGTTGATGGTATCATCCAGGCTGATATAGTTTGGAAATGTCTAATAATATAATATGGTATCATCCAAGATAATAAAATACATATGATAAAATATAGACTTAGAACTATATCAGGAATATACAGTATCAAGAAGGTAAGTATTAAACATACTATATTAGATTGGTTGATATAATATTATATATAGATATTAATAAATATAAATAAAAATTAGATGGATAGTTAAGATGGAAAGAGACTCAAAGGAGGTTAGAGTGATAGTAGTGAAGGTATGATTGAATAGTATGAGTGAATAATATGAAAAAATATATCACAAAGTATCAAGAGCTAATTTGACCCTATTCTTTGTGGACCCTTTAAAGCATGCACTCAGGGAGATTGATGTGTTGATGAGCCATTATAAACAAAAGTGTTATGGAAGTTATAAATTAAAAAAATATTAGGTGTATACACTATCCTATTGGTCATTTATATAACTATAAAGTGTGATTGATTAATCTTTATCTACTTGTTACATTCATCCTACATAATTTATGACATCTATTATAAAATATAAATTATCAAAGGTTTTATCTTGTTTAGACCATTAAATCCAAAATAAGATAAAACATACGAGTGAACTTAATCATTCATTCAAAGGCAAAAAAGCCTTTTTCCTTTAGGATTTCATTCTATCCTCTTAGTGTTTCATATTTTTGTGTTAAGGTGTCATATCTGATTTCTAATTGTAGAGATCCCCGTATTAGATAGTAATATATCCATCTTTGGCTCTAACACTCTTGTTATTTTTCATGATCATATTATATGCCATCTAAAAATAAAATCTCTCGTGTCCCTCTAGTATTAAGTTCTAGATTAAGTGACATTGAAATTAACCATAATCAAACCCATTTGGCCCAACCATGTGTGTATGTGCAAACTAAAGTGGATAAAATAGATGAAATTTAAATACCTTCTTCTATTAATGTAAATATTACTAATGAACACAGAAGTAGAGGAACATACTATTAATTATGACATGCCTAAAATTGAAACTAGTTATGAAAGGATAATGAAAATAGTAATGATTATCATGATAGGATACATCATGATGAACTTAATGGTGTAGATACTACATAAGTTGTAGATATTTCTAGATTTTGGGAACTAATCTATATGCAACCTAACGATCTAGATAAGGTCTTGAATATAATCTTAGAGGCTAAGAATACATAGAATGCTAAGGTTGTCACATATATAGAACAACAGTACCCCTTCAATGATATAAATTTACCTTTTATAGTTATCGATTCTATAATATGTTTTTAGACTAATAATCCTACTACTACTATCCATATGTCTACACATATAATTACA
>JARHVA010007602.1:595000-644095 GCA_037957365.1 Torreya grandis | reverse complement strand
AACACATCCTGGATTATAGTCATGGAACCTATTATTTATGGTCCCATAAGATGATAAATCATCTAGGTTACTCTTGGAATAAAATGAAGATCACCATTAGATTTTAAAAAAACAAAAAATTAATAGAATGCCTATAAACTTGTCACCTATATAATTAGACCAAACTCATTATATGAGTGTACTCATTAATTTATAACTAATTTAAAACATATGAAACTTGCCTTAGTTAAGGAAATAATTTTAGTGTTGAAATTTATTTTGTTTTTGCAAAATTATAGCTCGAACCAAACCCTAATCGATGCCATGAATGACATTTAACAATTTGGACTACTTTAATAACAATGTTAACCTTAAATTTTAATTGCCCGATGGGTAGTTGAATTGTCATCAACTTACGATATTAAGAGTATGTTTTCCCATACTTTAATTACTATTTACTTACAAATTATTAACAAAAAAACTAGAAAAAAATATGATTTCATTTATTGGTCATGTTAAATTAGAACATTATGTGTCATCATCATATTGCATAATGACTAGTCACATGTTTAACTTGGCTTCCTTGTCCACATGAGACATTCTTGAACTCTCATATTTTTCATGTTACAAGAGCCCCAATTCCTAGCTTAGTCCCACATGACATATTCTTGAATGTTTTCACTCTTCTGGGTTTCAAGGTATTTTTAAAATTTATTGATGATTATGAGGCTATGGCATCATTATTTCACGTTAGGCAGTATGATCTTGTGTCACCTTGAAATTATAAGGCTTATGGTGACTTATAGAAGGCAAGTTTTGTTAGATTTCTCCACAAATCTCTGATTTTCAAATATTACATGAAAACATTAGGATTGGTGAGAGCAAGAATGGAGAGGAAAAGTGAGTTTCATTAATATTCAATAGGTTGATGGATTAACCAAAAAGTACAAAGAACATATATTGTTTAGTGAGAAATTAGGTCATGATAAAAGTAACAGCTCAATTCACAATTAAAAAACACATTATGTGTTCCCCTAATAACCTTAATAACCCCAAATAAGTTGACTAACAACCATTCAAACAAAACCAAAAATTTACCTTGCCATGTTAGTGACATAGATTTATTTTCTGACTTTATAATGTCCATATTTACTTTTGGGACACTCAAGTTAAAAAAGGGCTCAGGATTTGATTGGTGCCACATGGCACTATTTTGGACATTCACAGCTTCACAATTTCTCATGAAACTAGAAGGGTCTTTGGATATATGGGTATATGAGGCAATCATGGTCAACCATGTGTTAACTAATTTTGATCTCAAAAATTTGACATATACTGGCAATATTTATAGGATCTGAGCCTTGTGAGGATGTGAAATAGTTGCATCTTTCTAGGTGTCACAATTTACAACTTCATAACTTTAAAAGCATGGTGACCATTGATGATGAGTGTCAAGTCTGCATAATTGTGAGATAACCAAGCTCACCAAAAGGGTACATGCATACTTATTAAATATGGGTTTAAATAATTAGAACTTAAGTTATCATCTTAAAAAGGTTTAAGTTAAATGACTAATTCAAAGCTAAGACTGATGGTTAGAGACAAAGTCAAAGCCCAACTATCTAAGATTTCCAAATTAAAAATGTAAGGGATTAGCCAAAAATAAATTAATATTCATTCTTAAACATTATTTCACTAAGCTCAATTTAATGCATTCTTATAAAACCAATTCATGAAAGGGCCTAGCTAATCCTAAATTGAAATTCCATTGTCCTATCATCCAAAATTATGTATTTCAACAAGATAATCTGAGATTGACATTGTTAAATATTCCAAAGGCCAATATTAAGCACCATACATCATTATTCAATAGAAGTCACTCATTAAATAATTGGTCTAAATTTTGAAGGATAAAGGCTATGCAAATATGACTTGATGAGGTAAATGAAAAATGATAATTAGTTATAGACTACACACCTTAAGTCATGATGATTCATCTACATGCATAATGAAAATTTATAATATAGTATATTGAACCCTTTAACTGATCAAGACCTTTATTTTTTACTAGAGGACTATTGGGTTATACAATAGACAAGAGTAAATATTTTTAATTAAAAAAATTATTTTATATATTAAGATACAGACCAAGAAGGTTCAAATAGACTATTCAATCTTTTAAGAAAATGATTATTTTATCTGTAACATAAAATCTACTAAGGCAATATTCATTTTAATAATAAGCTCTTACAGTGGAAAAAATTAGGTACCATTCTCTTATTCATTATTATCTTGGTCCAAATAACAATCTAAATTTCATTTCATGTTTTCATTCAAGACATCCTATGTTTAATGCATATAATTATGTGGATGAAAATTACCCATACTACTTTCATAAATAAATACAACATTATAATCCCCAACACATCCTTGAATGTTGTAGTATAACATTTAGGATCTGATTTTTTCAAACCTAGATCTATCACATTTATCCTCATTTATTATTGTTATACAATATAAAAGCATGTGATAACATGTGTACTATAATATTGAAGTAATTTTCTATTTATATGGTTTCCCATTTCTCAAATGAACGTGTTAAGTGATGACATAATGTATTTCCATATTCCACCTGGACACTAGCATAATGAGTGCATACTATCTATAAGTGGTATTGAAGAATAAGCTAAGAGATCTATCTATTATTCCATAAATAAACCCACTATTTTTCTCCATACTAATTAAAAATAATCTAATTATGTTTGGTGTATATTTCTCAACCCATAGAAGACATTGTCCCCCCAAAACACCAATCTAGAACATTTCCACTCTCTGATTCAATGGTAGATGCCTTTATACTACTTAGAAAATAATATTAGTGAGCCCAATGGCACTACTACATCAGAACACTATCCATTTTGTTCCTCAACCCACATAAAGAAAAAACTAATGATGGGAAAAAAAATAAGAAGAAGAAGAATCCCATTAAAATAATTCATCCATTATTTCAAAAAATTAAAATAAAAAATCCATAAAGGAGGTTGTTAAATATTAATGATCATATCAAATATCATACTAAGATATCATACTTCAGTAGAGGGTGGAAGATAAAATATAGTAATTGGGATCATGGTTACAACACAGGTTGCATGTGCGTAAGGCACCTACAAGGAAAATATCAATTGAAACACTTTCAGGATGCTATATTCTATAAATAATATGTTATTACATTTTATATTATAGCTTCACTTATTATTCCCATATCTTTCTCTCTTACTGATCCTTATATAATTTATGAAATATGTCATTAAGTTCTACCTCACTCCCCTTACCTAGGATATGTCTTGCATTTAAGAATGGATGGGTAGTCTTACTTTCTTATATATTTTTTTCAAGTTTCTTAGAGATCTTGATTTACTTTTATTTAATTAAGGATAATAATAGAAGTAAAAATTCCTTACTTCATCACCCACTTGTGGATTCTGATTAATCTTTATTTAAAACTTCAATACTTCTGTTTATGTTTATGACCATTGTCTATGGATTTATACCTACTTACTTACAGTTCATATCTTATTGGTATTGAAGTCCCTTACATTTAATTGATAATTATCAACTACCCAAAATATTAACTTGTTATCTATATCACTATGCATAAGGTGGATGTTCATTGTTAGATCTCATGCTATGTTGCATCAAATTAATACAACCAAAATCGATTGAATGAAAACCCACTCTAATCTCATATCAACATTAGTATATATTTATATTTCCTTCCCTACCATTTGAATATAAAACTAGATCTATTATAGTACCTCTGTGGTTTAGTAAGGTGAATCCATACTAATGATCAATGACATAAATGAATAAGATCATAGTCCATCATGAAATATCTATTTTAATCAAATAATTTAAATCACACATCATTATGTTGAAAATTAAATATAAGATTATAGACAAATTAAATTCACATTCACAAACATGATCTCATCATCACATTGAACATATATGCATCAACATAAGAGATTCAACATATAATAATTCATGGCTCAATAATCACATTTTTGTTAATTAAAGATAACAAATTGCATAGGTCAATACAATATTAATAAACATGAGGGTGACTCCCATGGTCATAAAATAGGGATCTCAAGGTTGGGAATTACATAATTACTCTTTTAATAAACATAGTCCTTAATTTAAAAAAAAAACTGGAATATAAAGACATTGCATCTCAACATTTTCTATTAAATACCAAAACTTGGGCTATATTGATCCCATTGGACCTTCACTTGATCATTATTATGGTTCTATGGCTAAAGTGCTTCCATCTTAGGATTTAACTTCAATTAATTATTTTATGTCTATAGAGAATACCAATCAAGCAGATGTGAGGGGATAAGGGAATACTTTATTGAAACAAAAACATGATAAACATCATACATCATATACGTGTTGCGTAGCAAGGCAAGCCTATAATAAATTGGGGAATGTTGCTATAAAAAAATGAATGGTCCAAAAAATTCTTGGGATAACTTTGGTCCACTACCAATCTAACTTGTACTCTTTCATGGTTTCACTCAAAATAACACCCAGTATCCAACATTAAACCTTTGATAAGTTCTATGTCAATTTTCACACTTCACTTGTCAATATTATACCTCCTTAAGGCATCAAAAAATATGAAAAACATTTTCCCCAATCTCTTTTATTACATCTAAGCCAATCAAATCATGGTATTCAAACTTGTTCCAACTTAATGATGTTTTTTAGGGTGGTACATATAATGTTGCATATGGAGTCATGTTGATAGAATTATGACAATTATTATTTTATGAAATATTATACAAATGTTAAATAATTATTCCACTTAAAATTTTGGTCAGTAACATATGTTCACATCATGTCCTTAAAGACATGATTAACCTTATCAGACCACCCAACAATTAGAGGGTGGGATAATGTACTAAAATTAATTTTTATACCCAACTATGCTTGAAATGTGGTCCAAAAGTGGGATGTAAACAATAAATATCTACCATAATTTATGTAAGTGTAACACCATGTGTATGCATAATCTGATCCACATATAATTTGGTATTATCCTTTACCTCATAAGTGTATTTTTTAGGCAAGAAATGATATAATTTAATTAGTTTTTCAAAAACTACCAGAATTATGATGTGATTTAACTGACTAAGTGTCAACCCAATGATTAAGTCAATAGACACCAGATCCCAATTACACATAGAGAAGTTCTGAGGTTACAATTATCCAACTAGATAGATATGCTTAACTTTCACTTGTTGGTATTATATGCATTGAGAAACATAATCGACCACTTCCATTTTCATTCCCAACTAATAATATAAGTTTCACAAAACTGCATAGTTTGTTTTCATTAGGATGAGCATAA
This sequence comes from Torreya grandis, assembly GCA_037957365.1. NCBI lineage: Eukaryota > Viridiplantae > Streptophyta > Pinopsida > Cupressales > Taxaceae > Torreya > Torreya grandis. Next base: position 638,700 of record JARHVA010007602.1, on the reverse strand, counting down.
TATAAATCATTATGTTCTTCAAAAAAGATCCATTCCTTCACTTCTCCACCACTTGTAACATAAATGCACTATTAATATAGTAAAATCCACCATTTGTCATTGAATAATCACCATACTTAGCATTAATTCTAAATTTGAATATTGAGTGATAAACTAGTTTAATATACTTGGAAATAATCACTTATGGCTCAATCATTCATCCTGAGACATTCCCTCTGTTAAAAGGCTCATGTTTACCATCTCACTATGGTTAAATGCTTATCTTATGGTCTAAGACTAATATTATAATTAACCAGATCATTTGTAGCCCAAAGTCTATATAACACATGATAGATATCTTAGTATGCCAATTATACACATTAACCAACTCTTTTTCTCTAAGACACTACCACTCATAAAAGGAAACTTGTGTCAACTATACTATCTCAGATATGAGGCTAGTGTTTGTACCCTATAAACACTCAAATTTTAAAATATTTTGATATGTATGGGTTGACATATTGTTATTTATTTACCCTCCATGATATTATTTTAATAGTTCCACTATAAATATAAGTAAAAGACTATGAATTATCATCATGTAATTTCTAGCACATATCCAATACTTATGAAGTAAAAAAACCTATTGAGCTTATGATGTTTTCATATTCTTACATATTTATAGATTAGTCATAGGAGCATTGTTTTTATAGGTTTAAAGTATTCAAAGAATAACCCACGAGAAATATTTGTCAACTTTAAATATTGATCACTATGTGCACTCACATATAGCATATTACACATGATTCATACACAATCCCGCATAATGGGGATAACTACATCATTCCAAGTCCCTTTTTATTGAAGTAGAATTTAACTCAAAGACCAATATATATATATATATATATATATATATATATATATATATATATATATAGATAGTGCTCATTTATATATTGGTCTTTGAGGTAAATTCTACTTTAATTGAGCCCACCAACCCTCATTTTTAAATGTGCCATGCCCAAGTTGGAAGACCTAGGGTTTTGATCAAAACAAATATATATATATATATATATATATATATATATATATATATATATATAGTGTTCATTTATATATTGGTCTTTGAGGTAAATTCTACTTCAATTGAGCCCACCAACCCTCATTTTTAAATGTGTCATGCCCAAGTTGGAAGACCTAGGGTTTTGATCAAAATATTTATATCTGGAACCTATGTGTGTGATCCAACTTGACAATCTATAAGGTAATAGTGAAATCAATAGTTGCAAGTGGAATTTACATAAAAAGGATTATATCACATATAGTATACAGGCATTACATTTAGGATAAAATCATTGATGGTAGTGTCCCTATTTTAGTGGTAGTGTCTAGGTTGATAGAGAGGTAATTTTCTAAATCTGATGAATCATAATTGAGAAACATCCTAATTATGCCTATACCCTCATTTCTTATATCTTATTGTGCATCAGTAAATAGACTAAGTATTATATTTTCTTTATGTTTAAGATTTGAATTAGTAATTGGCATTATACATTATATATTTAGAAAATTTTCATAATTCAACATGGTATCATAAAATATTATTAATTTGAATTATTTAATTGGCTTATTTTTAGAATATCTTAATCCTTAGTTGATTAGGCTACTCTCTAATGTGATTTTAAAAAGGGCTAAAAATTTGGTGAACCTAACCTCTAATTATTCTTATGTAAATTTTAGGTTTCCCTAGGGTCTTCTAGTTTTCTTATTTCTTTAGTTACTATTTTTTTTTTAAATTTAAATTTTCTTCAAATACAATGGAATTAATCATTTTTAATATGGATTCCTCTATTATATATTATCTTATACAATAAATTATGATATTCAGCGTTTATTATCTCACATACATTGTTACATAAATACAAATGATAATAAAATAGGGTACAAATTTGATAATTTACAAAAAAAAATCATATTTATGCATATCCCTTATTTTCATAATGTTTATCACAAGATACTACTTGTAACTACTAAACATCAAAGGGAGTGCATGAAATTAGTATCATCTACATATAATATTTCAAACCAATCCAATTATTATTATTATTATTATTATTATTATTATTATTATTATTATTATTATTATTATTATTATTCATAAATATGGGTTTTAAAAGGAGACCCTATCCTTTACAAAAAACACACAAGCATGGTCATCATAACTAATAAATACATTAAATATTTTTAAAAGGATTAAAAACATCCCAACACTATAACAACAACATAAAAATAACAATAGTTACTAAATGACCCTAAACCAAGATACAACTAACAACCTTTGAAAATATTTTAATTTCATGATCTAAGGGTCATATTAAGTGGTTCTAACTCCTTTTTACTTTTTCCTTGCCTTTTGTTATTTACCACCATCCATTCACCTCCTTCCCATAAATCAAGTATGATAGTTCAAGATCATCACCTAGTTTATAATTCAATAATGTAACCCTGGGAAATAAATTGCCATCTTATAGCTTGGACTTTATTAGAGTCTAATCCATCAAATCCTCAATAAATTTACATGCAGTGTTCTTTATAAAATCCTTGGATATGACCTCCGCACATAGAGATAACATTTTCACTAGGGTTTCTAGGATCATATTTAGAATTTCACTTTCATCCTCACTCTCAACAACAACATTGATTAATAAATTTTTTATACCCACATCCTTATAGTAGATATTTCTATTTTTCTACTTGATGCTTGATTAATCATTGACCAAATGACTAGTATGAAAACATATATGACATATTAAAAGTAATCCTTCATATTCAATATGTTGTGCCCAAGTTTAATCCCTCACAATCAAGATATATTTGATTTGGAAGATCTTTAGTAACATCCAATAGAATAATGGTATTAATGGGATTACACTATTATATTTATTATATAAGTATTCTTGATACAAATATATTCTCTTAGAAGTATTCTGTAAAACAATAGTTCCACTAAATTTGGATCTACCATATGTGGCTTCAATGATCAACTCTATAAAATAGACTAAACATAATTTTTCCTTTTAGAGTGAGCATTTGCAACCCTAATTTTTTTATTAATTACTATTTACCTTTATATATTTAAGTGTGTGTGTGTGTGTAATAAAAAGGTTAAAAGGATAATTGTGGACAATGATTTAGGATTGAAATTTTATAATATATCTTTCTTTTATTTACTTGGCATTGAGTTAAAAATTTTGAAATACTGGAATGAGTACAAAGGGATTTGAAAATATTTATAGAAATGCCTACGGACATATAACATTGCATGTCACAATGGGATCCTTTAATTTAATTAATTTATGTCAAATTATTCCAAATGATTTAAATTATGACATATGTTTGGGGTGCCCTTAGATACATGACATGTATGCAGTTCCATCTAAGTTGCATGTATTTTTAAAATTTAGTCATCAAGGGTTCAATTATATATGTCCAATGGATACAAATCCATATAAAAATTATGTGATATTTCATCAAAGAAATATTACACACACCACTCACACAATTCTTATTTTATGTCTAGATATTTTCTAAAATAAGGATATAAAGTTCAAGGATTAGGAAAAAAGTGCACAGGGTATAACCCATGCTATTTACATATCAAATAATACAAACCAAAAAGGATGGGGTTTTCAAAAAAGTAAGTGTATAACAAATAGAGACATCATATCCACCCATGTTCCATGAAATCTAACTCTAAATGCATGCACATACCTAATTTTACTTCTGATCTACAACTTGTAAAGCCAAATTTGATTGATAATAATTTTTCCCCAAAAATTCAAACCTTGGATGAGATATCCAACTATGATTATTTAATACAGTACTTGGGGGCATATGATGATCTCCAATCCTTCTATCATAATAAAAAATTTCCTTGTAACACCTCTATCATGTTTACTTTGGTGAGAATAATGATAACAATATTCCACATGATGCACATAACATAATTCATAATGCACCATTTATCATAGATAGATCTACCTTGCTTAATGAAGAAACAATATAAAATAATTATGAAAGAGATTATTATCCTTGACCAATATTAATAGTAATAATTATGTAAGAGGACTAAGGAAAAACATATCAGTAGATACTACATCATTATCTAGAGCTATTTGCATGGGCTTATTTTGAAATGACTAGCATTAACCTATATGTACTAGTTCAAAACATACTACTATATACAGATGAAATTCCTATCAGTAATAATATATAAAATACATATTATAAGTTTATATTTCTTTTAAAATATTAGGTTCAATTACTCCTAGATGCAAGCTTCACTAGAGAAATTACACATTCTGATGTGGTTTATAATATAATGCGTGTCCCCAATACCAATGGTGAAATTTGATGTTGCACACGTTTTATTTATCTAAACAAAGATCCTCTAGAAGATGATTTTACACTACCTAACATAAACATGATCATTAATTACACCATTAGGTATGAGATATTTTCAGTCATAGATGGTTTCACTAGTTATAATAGAATAAAAATTAACCAAAATGATCAAGAAAAGACTAAACTACCCACACCATGTGCAACATTTTATTATATTACTATGCCTTCTAGATTAAATAATGTAAGAGATACATATATAATGTAAATGACACACATTTTTCATGATTTTATTCATAAGACTATTGAAGACTATGTTGATGATTTATTAGAAAAATATAAGCATCGACAAGATCGTACCTTAGATTTAAGATAAATATTTTAATATTTGATAGAGTTCAATACAGAGTTAAATCCAAAAAGATGTGTTTTTAGGGTGTATTCTTGATTTTTTGGGTTTTTTAATTTCTTAATGTTGTATTTAGGTTGATCCAAAAAAAATGCTATCCTTGAGATTCCACCACCAATACACTTAAAGCAGTTATGATGTTTACAAGGCCAAATTTAATAAATTCAGCAATTTATTTCCCAACTAACCAATAGAAACATAGCTTGCATGCATATATTAAGGAAATATGCAAATGTTTCTTTGTTTAACATGTGACAATTTTTTTTGGATAGAATCAAATAATATTTAGAAACTACACTAATTCTCATGTCTCCAATACAAGATAGACTATTATTTATATTTTAGTGACACATGAGGCCTTAGGGGCATTATTATAAATATTAATATGATGATCATAGTGAATGGGAAATATACTATATTATCCATCAATTGGTTGGTTATGAATGCAGGTATAATACAATGGAAACACTATGCTTAGAATTTTTATTTTTTATATGGAAAATATGACACTACATGCTTACTAATAAGATTCATGTTATACTTAAAGAATATAAATCAATTATCATTAAAAAAACCATATATCAAGTGAAATTCCTAAATTGGTGTTGTAACTAACATAATTTTATCTTAAATTCATATCTCAAAAATTAGTAAAATCCTAAGTTATAACTAATCAATTAGACAAAACTCCATTATCGCATGTATTTTAAATGACTAAGGCCTTTGTGATGAGGAAGTTGAAAATAATGTATGACATATCACATGGATTATGTTCTTAGATGTATCTATATGTATACTATGTGTAGGTGATGGATCATCAGTTTGCATATAATAAAAAAAATTCATGGAAAGAGTATTTAAGTTTATGGTGACTCTCAATTGGTTGTTAATTACATTACAAATAATTAGCAAACAAGAGAAGATCACTTACTTCTATGTAAATAAATGGTATCAAGATTGAAGGAAACATTTGAGACATTTTCTATTGAAAGTATCTCATGTAAGTATAACAATAATGTCTAGTGTAAAATAGCTAATTAGTATGGATATTAGTGATGATTAAATTATTTTTTCAATATTAAACTTAAGACAACCTTCAATAATTCTTTAAAAATTGGGCACTGTAGCAGTTATTGTAATCACATTTGTTGGTGTGGTTTTTATGTACACCAAATATTATTATAGGAATGTAATTAGCAATTTATAGTACATAAAAATTCATTCCAAGGAACGAGTTGTAGGTTTCAGTTTTATAAATAACCACATGGTGGATAGTAGTGTAAAGAGTGATTACTTACTGTAATTAGTTCAAATTTTACACGTGTGTAAATCTAAAAATGGATTATACTTAAGGTGGATGTGTGGATCTAAACTAAGTTGAAACTATCCAAAAATATATAATTGGGTTAGGGGAAGGTAGAAAATAAGGGGTCATATGGTCCAATTGGAGATTAAACCCTTCTAAGATAAATTAATATATAAAGACAAGCACATACTACAAAATAATGTCTTTTTGGAATCACCTAAAATCACAAAACATAAACAAACAAAATAGAGAGTCTAATGAAATAATTTCATAAAAACTTAGTGAATATAACTAAATATGTTATTATTACTATATTTCTTTGCATATCCAATGTCACTAATAAGTAGTGAGTATGATCTATAAACAAATAATTGATAATACTAATAGAATATTGAATCTTATCCATACAAATAACACACATTGAACCAACTATAGATTTTTTAATCTAATGGAAATTACTCAATTAAACATATAAATTGGGATGAGACAACACATTCACATAAACTCATAGAAGAGTTATAAAAATCTTACGTAATTTACATTAAATACACTAATTTGCCTCATCTTGATAACATGATTGCATGTATAACATATTAAAAATATATCTTAGTCCTAATTTATTTTTCAATTCATGCATGTGTAAAAACATTATCACTAATGAAACAAATATATAATCGAAAAATGGACTAGAAAACTAAACTATGATGTCTAAGTGGTACTAATGGTGGTAGCTTAAGTCAAACAAAACTAAAATCTAGCTGGAATATTAGGACTACATGTTGAAAAAGTAATATTTGATGACTTGGAACTGACTGTGGAAGAACTAGTTATTGGGTTAGTAACTAGAGGTGCTACACTAATGGCATGAACTTTTAATTCCCTTGTTTGACAAGTCATATGTTCTTGTTCTTAATTTTCTTATAAACATCACTGCATGATGTAGATTCTAATTTAATTAACTCAAAATTTATATTGGGAAGTTTAAATATAATAAGAATATTTTTAATTAATTTTTTTGTTTTTGACCGATTAAGTATCAATTAATTTTACTTATGCCTATGGATAGTCAATCTTCTGCTTGGAAAATGTGATTAATTTGACAATTTTTTCATCACCTTCACAGACTGTATTCTCAACGTTTGTTTTGAAATGGTTTATATAGGTTTGAATCAAAACATATAATAATTTCATGTTGATTACCTATCCATATGGGGTGTGTATTGAACTATCTCTTTAATTTCTAAGTGCCACTCCATCTCTTGTATTCAAATAATTTCAAGTGAAATTGATATTTGGGAGTGTAAATATATTAAAATATAGGTATGAAAATATCAATAAATTCCTTATTTATTGTGTATAATTTGGCATCTAATCTCTTCAAATACATACGCAATTCCACCACATTGTTCCATTGTAGTTGTGTCTCCACTCATGATTTATAGATAGAACACACCATGTTGTGCACTGAATGAGAAGATTTTTTTGCTTGCTATAGAATATCCTCTAGTGCTTCAATCTTGAGTTGAGATTTCAGACTTTATTTTTTAGTTGTAGGCTAGAAAATATTTTATTTATTACTCATCTTATGGAATCTACCACATTTATAGGTTTTTCATTGAACTCGTCATGCTTGCCAATATGAGTTTTAATTCTATTTTTTAATCGAAAAAATAATTATTCTCTTTTAAATTCAATTTAATTTCCAATACTTATAATTTTCATCTTTTGATCCTTTTCAACTATTTAGTATTTACATCAAATTCTAAATTTTTATTGGGCAGTTCAATAAGACCTAAGTGTTTTAAAACTTGCTTCTCTATTTGTATTGTATCATCTATGGTATGGCTAGGACTAGTCCAGTGTCACCAAAACACTTTTAAAATGAGGTGGAAATGGATGGAATGGTTGATGGTGGTCCCATGAGTGATAGATGGGTAGGTGAAGTAGGTGTAAGAAATAACGGATCAATCACTTTATCACCAATGAACTCGTAGTTTATTAGGACTGTAGATAATATATTTAGATATATTATAAGACTCATGACTAGTTCAAATAATAGAGGAATATATCTATGTGATTTAAGGTGTATGAGATCCTATCTTAGTAGATGAAATGCTATGCAATGTAATAAATAATGAATAGGAAAGTCAGTTCTAAAAATGAACTACCTAGGGATCAATATGAATTTGTCTTTCATGGTTGATGACATCCTCAAGTTATGCCATGGTAGCCTATCTCAAATTTGTTAATACTTGAGAAAATAGTACACATATGCCAATGAAAACATTAGTATTCAAGAGAGTTTAAAAGGTATTAGAAAAATATTCATATTAAATTAAACTAACTATTATTGTTGCAATATTGTAATTACTAATAAGAAGAGTACAAATAATTGTATAATATAATGGGACTATTAACTATGTGATAGCAACATGAGTGGTAGTAATTGGAAGGAAATTTGAAATAAAGGAAACTAGAAATATGTTGTGTGTAGTAGCTACTATCATTATAGTTAATCTATCTATACCACAAGTAATTGACATATAAATTAGTGGAGTATGTGTTGTGGTAAATGGGTTTGTATCCTTACCCAAATTTATTTATTTTTAATCCTAATTATCTCTTTTTCTATATAATATATATATGAATAGGAATAGAATCAAAGGTTGTAAAATGTACATGTAGAGGTGTCTTATGAAAAACATCATATGGTAATTTATATTTTGTATCATCATCTTCTTTTAATGGATGTTCCTTTGAAATACTTATGTCTTCTAGTTATTCTTTGGTATATTCAACTTCTTAATATAAGTATATAAAATTGAATGGTATTTATGTATGTGAATGATGTCTTTATTATATAGTGATTAAATGGAAGCTGAATGATTAGGAAGCGCCTTCGTAGCTTGAATGTTTAGACAAGTTTCATTTGAGGTAAGTATTGTAGATGGAGTATGGATTGCCATAGATCATTACACTGATGGAGGTTGATGAGCTATTTTAATTGTAGTAAAAATTTAATGATAATTAGAGGGACCATTATAGTTACCATATCTAATTAAGAGGCCTATGGCTGAGGAGTTTTTGATGGTGGAATCCCTCTAAGTATCCTTCTTCTCAATTGGTCATCGATCTCTCCAAATACACTCTTATTTAGGATATAATGTATGAATTAGATTATCTTTATTTATACTATGATCATACTAGTTTTAATGGGCATATGCATGGAAATTCCAACTGAATCCATTTTGATTGAAAATTCAAACTCATCTATTTATCCATGAAAATATGGTCATTTGTATTATCTATATGACCATAATTTGTATTTGTCCTTCCTCCCTTATTCCTTATATGCTTGACTATTCTACTATTGGGATATAAATATCTAAATTATACTAAGTGGAGATGTAATTTTGTCTTATATTTTGAGGCTCTTAATATTTTATTATAATACTTATATTTCTACCTCCCAATGCTCAAGGGTGTTTTGTGTAAAACCACTATCCTAGTTACTTTACAATTAACAACCATAGTTTTAGACAATTGGAAATATATCTCTTACTCTATTAATTTGTCTAGTACATATCTATAAAGATAAAAATTGGCAACAAATGTTCCTTATATCATTATAATAGTGTGATCTAGGTAATACCATTATTTACCCATTGTATTCAATGACTTTCTAATTTCTTCTGATAGTCTAGGCATATGTTTGGCATTGATCTCATTATAAACTAGAGTATATAAGATATATAAAATTTTACATATATGACCTTTGAATCTGTAAATGTGGAACATATTGAAATAATCACATATTATACTAACCACACTTTTTGGTTGACATGGAGCTTGCTCTAGTGGGGTGATTTTGGCACAAACAACATCTAAAAAAAATAGACAACATGTAGGAATGAACGTCTAGCCTATTCAGAGACATTCTTTGTTTAAAATCATACCTAATAACCTTCCCAATAGTATGAATTTTATTGTCATCCAAAATAATTTATAAAAAATAGACCCATACATAATTTACATATGTTATGGATGGGGTTATATGTATTCTATTCATGAGGGTCATGTCTATCGTAACTCATCCCTTGAATTACATAATGGGAAGTGTCTTTATTTCCACAATATTATTGGGATCATTCACCTAGGCCTTGAGTGTCTCCCTAACATTTTTAAAGCCAGTTTGAAATGGTTGAGAATTCATATAATATATAATATTTTGGGAGCCTATAATATCTCTCAAAGGAAATTTGGTCTATGAAATATTTAGGTTCCATACTATTGATCCTATGTAATATATCATCAATGAATGTTAAGCCATAAATAAATAAAGTAAAATATAGATATAGGGAAACACCTTTGGTTTCATAGTTACCTATTGTAGTCTTGTAACCTTAATGGCTAGTAATTCATGTATGTATTTCATTTTAGAAAACAATAATCCCTTTTCATCATTATATGGATTCACCCTATCTATCTCTATGTAAATATCTTAATAATCAAGGAATTTTTTACCCAAGGCATTCAGATTAAAAAATAATCTATAAACTCCACTTGTGTCTGATAACAAAATATTGATGGTGTAGGAGTATTTAATTAATATTCCATTGTCATATCCTGATGAATTTCATATTTAGATTAGAAGTTTTGAATTTAATAAGGAACAAAGGGATCTAAATTCTAGTTAGTTCCTTAATCTCTTTTGAAAATAATAATTTAGTGAAATTGGGGACAATGAATAAATTTGTGAACACAATTCATTATCACGATATATCATCCATAAAAATTAATTATAAAGAAATGATTTAGGTCAACTATCTTTCTAGTTGAATTTTATTGTAATGATGTATGATTTCATGGAACTTTACTGAACATGTCTATTTTTATCACTTGATTTGGATACTTAGTCACCTATTTATTTTTTTAAGTCCATCTATTGTTGATAATTATCACTCTTTCACTTAATAATGTCTTATTTTATGTCTTTGTATGAGGTTGATTGGGTTCATACTATATTTAGACTATGACTATATCAAAACAAGATACATGGTATGCTATCACTATGTTTATCATTTATTGATTATTTTTAAGATTCTATAAGTTTACATGTGCAAAATTTAGCATGGTGGTGAAACATGGCTTGATACATGGTGACTTGACTATCCTGAGTTATACACATGGCATTATCTTTAAACAACCTATGACTGTTGATTTTACTAGGTAGTATACATGGCATCTTTACACTTGATTGATCCATCATGAGTTTTAAAATTTGTCATTTTGGCATTTGGTCTATGTGTGTAAATATGGTGATAATTAATATAAGTTACCTGAATCACCTAGTTGTTGCCTTTGGTAACATTGAACTATATGGTGTATTCAATTATATAGTGAGATGAATAGATGTGGCATGATCTCGTTTCATCACTCTATTGCTATATTTTGGCATTTTTAATTTTGTTTTATATTTAAACATAAGTTGATGAATGGATAGAGTTATGTGTGGCATTATTTTACTTTTGATCAATCATGAATTTTGGTAGATTTTAAATTAGAGCAACATCAAAATGATTCATGGAAAGATTAATGCATGGTGTGATCTCAGTACATCACAACATTTTGAGAAGCTTAGACTTAGCTATTTTTTTAATAAATCTTGTGATGAAATGTGATAACACTGTGTAATGTGATCCGATTGAGTTGCAATGTTAGAGACATGTAAAAATCAATTGATCTTTCTGTATGAATGTCTAAGGATATGTATACATGATATTTGATGTAGAAATAAAATTATAAATAAAAGACACAGGTCATGATTTAGCATTGAGTTTAAAGGATCCAAGTGTTAAGTTCATTGATGACCTATATATTTATATTGAATAACTTTGGACAAGTTTTGATTAGTCATGTTAGTCATGAGAAACTAAAACCCAACATATATCAAATAATTCATGAATAATAGGATTTAGGCCAAGGTATCTTTGGGTTGAAATTTATCATATACTCTAATGGGACCTAAATATGTGATTTTTAATATCAAATGGGTCCCTATTTTAATTTTTTTAAATGGGGCATGTTGGTCACAATAAATGATAACTCAATGGGGAAATACTTATGATTATCTGAGAACCTAGAATTACATGTTTAATTATCATAAAGAACTTCAAACCTTATTAGAAATAAATAAATAAATAAACCATACAACTAAAAATGAATCTAACATAGTCATGCAACATACTAAACTTGATCATGTATTAAGTTGTGTGTGATTACATGTAGCTTCATTCCTCCTTATTATGATAATTTTACCATATATTAGAAAAAAAATGAATACTTTATTTATCTTATCATCTCAAAATATTTTATCTTTCAAACACACACACACACACACACACAGAGATTATATATATATATATATATATATATATATATATATATATATATATATATACCTCCAGTTCCACTCCAAACATTGCTCTATTACTACATAATAATCCATACCCTAATTGATATTACATGAATCACCCCTCTTCCATTACTATTTTTTTATTTTAAGGAAAATTTTGAAGAGGGGTTTGGAACCACCTCCGTATAGGTGTATAGAAATAAATTTAACCATTGATCAAATAATTGAATTAAGATTATTTCTATATCAATGTTTATTATTTCTCAAACAATAATTAAGCATGTAAATGTTGAATTAATATTTTAATATGAGAATTATTTATAAAATTTGCATGAAAATAATAAAGTAACTTCCATTTATATAATAAACTTATTTATTTCAAATGAAACATTTAATTCATGGATGACACATCCCTTAACTTTGAGAGCCAATTTTGTAATGAATAATCCCATAAATATCCTTTAGTGTGATTAACTTCCATTTGGATTAAATCATGGTAATGTGTTTTTGAATGGTCCAAATGACCTTATTTTTTAATCTATGAGAATAAGAAATACAATTTAGGAAGATAGGAAATATAATCTAGGAAATTAGGAAACCTAATGTAAGCAAGTGGTAAATATAATATACTACTACTAAATTATAACTAAGAGTTATTTTAAGATTCTCTTAGATATATTATCCATGAAATAGTGTTTTAATAACCATGCATTAACTTGAAATGTAAAATCAATATTTTGGAGGTTTTGATTCTCGTTGTATATGTCAACGATATTGTCATCACTAAATAATTATTGAAGATGATTGGTTACATAAATAAATATATCCATAAATAATTAAACGTGATATATATTGGGTTACAACACTATTATCTTGGATTAAAAGTATGAGAAAATTAACACAACATATTTGTGTCCTAAATTAAATGTACCAAGACAAATGTTAGAAATCTTTTAGATGATGAATTGTAAACATATGGATACACCTATGGATTTAGGGATTTAGTTATCTCATAGAAATCCATCACCAAAATTAAATAAAATTTTCAATTTTTAGATAATTATGAGTTCAATTTAATTGGCATATTAATAAACATATACTATGTTAGACATAAACTATATGTCATGATTCAAACTAGAAAGAACCATGTCATATTGGAAAGAAAAGAGTGGATAAAGAGATATATCCAGGTACAATGGACTATGGCATATAATAATAAATGAATGATCAATTATTATTGATAATATATTGTCACTTAGTTCATGCAGGAAATATTGATTGAAAAAATCCACTTTTGGATGTGTTCATTTTTAGATCCGGTCTTATATCATGGGGGATAAATAACAAAAGATTTATTCTCAATATTCCACTAAATCAAAATATCATTTTATAGGTGAAGCTTCATACAAAGTTAAAAGGTTGTGTCACACAAAAGAAGTGTGAGAATACCATAGAAGTAAACTACCATCATCTAATGTGACAATGATGGTGTTCTTAAACTTGATCTCAAACCAATATTTTATGAGCACATAATGTACATTGAGGAACAAGTACAATTCATAAGGAAAAATTTTGAACAACACAAAAGATAAGTCTAGTTTATACTAATAAAAGAACAATTTGAAGACATCTTCACCAAGTCACTCACATAAGTCAAATTTGAGGCATTCTTAGAATCTCTCTCTTGTTCACTTGACACCATGTTGGATTACGGGGTGTGTTAGAATAATATGTGCTGATTAATTCACCATAGTCACAATATTATTAGTGAATCTATGTAAGATGTGTAATTTATGTTGTTAATACTTGATTTTTGTATACTTTTTGTGAAAGAATTTTCTTCTCTATGATTCAGTATGTAACGGTTATCTGATGAATTTATACCATTTAAAATTATTCATAATTATTTTTTCCTTTGAATTTCATATGTGATTATATAAATATGATTGTATATTGTATTTGTTAAACATTCAATATTTTGTAATTAATCATATTGTAGATGATATTGTATGATTATGTAGTACCTCATCCTTGTACACTTGGAAAACTTAGACCTTGGTTGTTTCTCTTAGTTATATACATGCATTATTTTTTAAATCCTCACATATAATATATCTTGTGCCCATTGGCCTATTTATTCATCCAACTAGGCTTATATTGATGGCATAGGCATCTTATCTTGCCTAGAATACTTAAAAGGTACTTTTTTTACACCTCTTCGAGTTGTTATCATGTACCTAATTTCCTTGTCCCTGGACACTAACATCTAGGATAAGTAATATCATTAACATTATTGTATTACCCTGATGCAAGTGTCAACTACCCCAAACTCATCAAATTTGTAAATGAAATGTTTTAAAATGGTCATCCTAAGTGATTTAATGTGAGTTATCTCCTAAATAGGATTAATATAAATACCATATCAACACTCATTCATTATTCACCTACAACCTAGCAATTCGATGAAATAATAGTCAAGTAGCACTCAAGTTACCAAACATTTTACTATTCTGCCTTATTCTGATACAACTCAAAGGAATAATGTAGATATAGGATTGAATTACTAAAATGAGTAGTCAAAATGTATTATTTTCCAAGACACAATATATGTCATTGTCATACTTGCTTTACACAAATTACATCATTCACACATAATCCAACATGTATGGTAAAACAATATGAGTATGAGGCCATATTATAGAGTATCAGCTATGTAAGAAGCACTATTTGATAGTGGAGTCATTGAGGGTTAGCTCGACACTGTCTAATTATCTAGAGAACTAGATGGACTAAATCCAAAATCTAATAATTATTCTATAATTATCTTTTCACCTCCTTTTAGATTATTCCAAATATAGATCTAGATTAGTATCAAAGCCATTTAAGTACCTTATTTTATGTCATTTATATATATAAAATGGTTGTAATTTCATTTAATAGATTATTATTAGTTTAATAAATTGATTATATTCTACATCTACATTTAGCACTTTAATTGTCATACTATAGATATGATATTCACCCTTGTGCTGTATCATTTCTATATACATAAATGTAACTACCCAAGTAAGATGTTCATCTAAATTATGCTTAAACATTTTGTAAAATAGATATGTGTGAATGTAATTAATTTTGATTTCTAAGGTTTTAAACCAACTAGGGTTTCAGATTATTGTACTTTTTAATTTTTCTATTGGTGTTATTTTATATGCAACCTAGGCATAACTCTATATTATGGGGTGTGTCTATTGAACATACGAGCTTCCCTACAACCCATCCAATATGTCACAAACCAATGAAAGATCTCATACCTTGGACCATGGTGATACCCATGTTAATAATGAAAAAATGTTGAAAAGTTTATCATAGAATATGATTTGGATAATGCAAATTTAGAAATAAATAAAATTGAGGAAGTAGACAATGATAAAGTGCATGAACTGAAAATGTTTTTTAGAGTGCATTTGATAAAACCTTGAAGATCTTAATAAGGTCTTAAAAACTATACTTGAATCCAAAAATTGAAAAAATGTTAATGGATACATCCCTCCCCTTGAACACATCACAAGTCAATACATCTAATGGGGGCACAAATTATGTGTTTAAATTTTGTTCCATGAAATTACTATTGATACATATATTATGACATTATCAATGGTTCCATCTCAAATACCAATTTTAATGCATATTAGTACTCAAAACATGTTTTCATCCCCTTTGGTGACTAATTAAATTACTAATATAAATACCACCAGGCATATAGTTTAATCATTCCTTCAAGTTATAAGAAGTGTGGAAGGAAACATTAAAAACATTGAATAAAAAGCTTCAAAGTATTCACATAACGTTTAATCCAAAGTTGTGTTTCATAACCCTATTTAATTTAAAATATTTTTTCACCCTTTGATAAATGTATTCATTAAACATAATTTCACATTTGATGATGGCAAGGGTGATCCTTAGCAACATCCTTGAACCTTATATGCGACATGACTTCACTATGATTCTAATGATAAAATTTTGACCAAATTATTTGTAAAGAGTCTCAATGAGTATTCTTTGAGATGGTTATTGATTTATCTCTCCAATACATAAACGAATTCAAACCTATTAGAGATCAGATTTTGATACTTTTTTTTTTTATTAACATTACCAAAAAGTTTCCCTATGCTCAAATTACAAAAATAAAATAAGGAACAAATTAAACTATCAATGAAGACAATGCTATCAAAAATAAATAATTTTATGGATGATTAAATGTTGTAATATATATTCAAGTAAAGTTTGGTGTCTCCTTTACATGAGTCCATTGTTTTCAATAATTTTCAATATTATGATGACTTATTCCATATTATGTAGGACCATGAAATGAATCTTATTTAATTGAATAATCTCAAGTATGTACCAAACACATCATATGCATCTACATATAGTACTAAATTTACAATCAAAATAAATTATAATGTAAAACCTATTTAACCTAATAAGGAAACAACCACCATGGTTAACACAGTTTCACAATAGCCTAATCGACTTGTTTTATATAATGCACCAAGGAGACAATTTACATGTTTAACTAGGCTTCCTACTTCATTACTCCAATGGTTTTTAGAGTGTCTTATTATATATGTCCCTCATCCTATTGAGGTTGATATGAGTTCACCTCTACCCAAAGGATATGATGCAAATTCTTATTGTTACCATCACCAAGGCCCTTGGCATTATAAAATTAAATGTTTTACTTTGAAGCATAATATCCAGAACCTCATCGATGACCCAAATATAAAATTTGATGATATTCCAAAGGAATTAGGTTTACAACTTGGTGATTAGCATAAGTGTAAAATATATAACAATCCTTTGTAGGACAATTGTAAAAGGGAACCACAAGTCTAAATGACATATAATGTACATCCTCCTCCATCACATTATAAACACTTGTTAGATTGGATTATTGATGATTACATAGGACATATACCTCATATAGTTTAGAGACCTTATATTTCGTTTCATGATAAAGACATTAAGGATGATGACTCTGATATTCAATCCTTATTCATTTGAGCATACCTTGATAAACACTACATTCATAGTGTTATTATTGATAATGGTGCAATAAAAAATGTTTTCACCATGATATTACTCATGAATTTATATTATACTCATCATTATTAACACCCTTATACCATCTTAGTGATAGAATTATATAGGACCTCCCAAAAGGTCTTTGGCAAGACTAACTTGCCTTTACAGGTTGGTCGCATGTGGTTACTACCTTTTAGCTATCCCTTCTATAGTCATCTTTGATATATTATTTTGAAGAACTTGGATACACACTCTTCAAGTAATACCTTATACACTGAATGAGTGTGTCAAATACATTCTTGTGAGTTGGGTAATTACTATTTAGATAATTCAATATGAGCATCCTCTTAAATAAAAGGAACTTATACCCAAACAACTAGCTATCAATCTTGCTAAGGGTAATCCACCATAAAAGAGTAAACAACAGTCAATCCCCTTTACTCTATGATAGGTGCTGGAGAGACCATTACATCACAGACATATAGTGGATTCTATAGAATCCCAATCTTCTACTATACACTGTGGTTAGATATGAAAAACACCTACACATGTTACTATTATCACTACTCAAAATAAATAAACAATCATTCAATGATCAATTCAAAAAACCCCTACTCTAGTTACTCTTACTATTAATTCATGAAAATAATTTTTTCTTTTATATACATAGATCATCATCAATATCATAATGATAGAAAATACACCTATTTATGTTACTTGGATACGTACATGGGGTATCACACTAAATTTATATTGATAAGATATCTATGATAATTTTATGGATGTAATCATAAGATGATCTTTCCTTATCAACATATATATCCAAAGTACCAAAATATATGATAAATTTCCAAAATATCAAAAGGAATTTCATACATGTACATATATGTGTTAGTTTCATGTTAGGGGTGAGCATATCGGTTACTCTTACATACACACTTATAAGCATACACAAATACAAGATACACTCATATTTCAGACATTGGGATTTTTTTCTACTGATGTCATATGGACATTAGGGGCATCCACATCTTTAATCTTTACACAGATAAGTTATATGATTCTATGTTGTCTCTAAACTATCATGTTTTATCCTAAATATGTAATTACACATGATTATTGTCCATGATTATATTTTACACTTGGTACTTGATATATTATGCATTTGACATTTTTGGCTAACCCATTTATCCATGACCTAGTAAGGTTTTTTTAATGTTTGTTGCTTATGCTTTTCTTTCATACACTTCCTTGACTATTTTTCCTCGGTATTATCTTGATTTTTCAAGGATTTAAATATGATTCATTGTATGCATCCCCTCTATCTATGTTTTACTTATTTGACATTTAAATATGTCATTGGTTATTGTATAGACATTTGAATATCTCATCCTTGCTTTCTTGGAGATTTGAATGTGCCATTAGTTATTATATGGCAGTTTGGATATGTCATTCCTTGATTTGGGGGAACTTGAATAAGTCCCACACTTTAAATTTTGAGGAATTTAAACATGCCCCTTATTTTAAATCTCCATGGACCATTTCTTTTTGACATGATTTTGAATGTTCTTGTGTGTGTGCATGTTTGCTTGTTGATTTTTAATTATTACTATCTAGATGTTGCCATGATAGTTACCATCGATCTTAGTTGTATATGTGATCACATTATGTCTGTGAAATTTAATGATACATTTACCTAGACATGTTATTTCTATATGCTACATGATTGCATTCATATATTTTACAGTTGTTTTACCCTTTTAACGTGAGGTATCTTCTAGGTAATATTTTTCCCTCACCTCAAAGTGGAAATATTAGTGGGGGCATGTCATGGTGATATGGCTTCCACATTTTCATAGTATTTGGATTTTTTAGGGTCATGTCATATTTAAATATATTTCAAACATTCATAGTTTGTGGATTTAGTGGGGGTGTGATTTAGAAGCATGTTCTTCACATGCATTCAATATTTGGTAGTTACACAATTTTTTTCGATTCAGTGGGGGCATGTCATATGAATATGGCCTCCACACATTCATAGTTTTCATATTAGTGGGGGAATTATTTGTAATAATTATGTCTACATATATTCAACATTTGGTACTTCTATTAGTTTATAGATTCAGTGAGGTTATACTTTAGAAGCCCGATATGTACACCTACCTAGTATTCAACATATCCATTTTATAATGTGGGCATGTTGTGGAAATGTTTAATTAATATTTATATTTATAAAAATTTATATATTTATCCATAGTTATAAAATTATGGAATAATTTTATTGACACTTTCACAATTATCCGAATTGGCCAAAACACATAGTTATATGATTCAGATTCATAGTTGTGGAAAAAGTATATACATGGTACCATTTTTATACATAGTTTCAGCATGATACATATCTAAGGTGAATATTATATGTAACATGTTCCTAATATTACAAAATATAAATCAATTTAGAATTCCAAAACCATTTCACATACTAATATCTCATGGAATTTTGTAGACTTTGGAGAATCAATGTATTGCAGTGCTTGGCCCATATTTTTGTATGGTTAAGGTGATTAAATCACTCATTACTTACAAGTTTTCAGGTTATATCATATTTTATTATCCAACATCATGAAGTTATAATTATAATTGATTTTTGTAATTTAGCTAATCTCAACTGTCAGGGGTTAACTCACTTTTGCTCCAAAGATGGGGGCATGTGCCTTCCAATCTATCTCTATATCTTTATCTCCTTGGATATATTCACCTTAAAGACTTATATATCTTTATTATAATCTTAGTTTCAAATCCTTACAATGATACATCTTTTTAAAGAAAAATAATTCTAATAGGCAAGGTGATTACATTGACACATATGTGTACTTCTAAACCATTCTCTTTAACTTTCAGTCAATTTTAAGTACTTTTAACAAAAATTATATGCACTAATTTTACACTATATTTTTCTCTTGGTTTCATTTTAATCACCATAAAATAACTCAAATTTAACTATAGGAAATCACTGAAATTAAAATCAAGCAAAGACAAGGTGTGCATATACACATGTACTTATTTGTTTCTATTAAACTAGAAATTTCACTACTAGATTAAAGGGGGGTCAAATGTAGATGATATTTTATGATTACATAGAACCTTGATCTTTCACACTTGGAAAACTAAGACCTTAGATGTTTATTTTAGTTCTACACATGCTTTGCTTCTGCAAGCCTTACATTTTCTTTATTTTGTGCCCCTTGGCCTATCTCTTAGCTTGACCAGCCTTATATTAATGACATAGACATCCTATATTGAATAGAATACTGAAAATGTAGTTATTTGACACCTTTTTATGTTATGATCATGTACCTACTTTATTTCAAATAAAACGCTAATGTTTGGTATAGATAGTAGTATCGATGTTATTGTCTTACCCCAATGTAAGAGTTTAGTTCAATAAATTTATCCAATTTTAAAATGAAACATATTAAAATGGTTGGATAAATTGATTTAATGTGAATTATCTCCTATATAGGATTGATATACATAATATTAACCCTCATTATATTTCTCATTTACAACCTAGCAATCAGATCAGAATATTCAAGAAACACTCATGTTATTAAAATCTTTCCTATTTTACCCTATTCTAACATAAGGTAAAGGAACAACCCAACTATAGGTTTTAATTAATAAATTAATGCAAGAGAATCACTACATAAAATTGTACATATGAACTATTTTACAATTTTAGAGTCTTTAGTAGGTTGTTTTAGTCATTTTAGGTCTCTAGGAAATATTTTGAAGTATTAGATTTGTGTCAAATTTTAATCAAGGACCTTTTTGGCATTTTCCTACCAGAAACTTGATTTGAATTTTAAAATTTCAATAAAAATCTTAAGATATGTATACATTGTTACATGAGGTCTCTAAGTTGTAGTTTGTTGCTTAGGTTGAAGTAGGTGGTAAAAAGTGTTCCAAGACCCACATGACTCACATGATGAGTCATATTGTTGAGTGGGCTTGAAGTTGGGAAGTTTTACAATGTATCAAAGTGATTACAATTTATTTATGTAAAATTTGAGTCTTTTTAAATAGAGAGATTAATGTGAGAAATGTCATTCAAGAAAAAATAGAGTATGGAGAAGCGGTGGGTTTGAAGGAGTAAATAAAGAAAATCCCCAAAATCAGAATAGATAGTAATTTGTTTACAAAAGAATTCTTGTTAATAGACATATATTTTTTATATAAGAAATAATAAATAATATACAATAAAATATGACAAAAAATATTATGATGGAAGACATGTTTGTTGTCATCTTTGAAGATTGTAAGTTGGTTTCTTTGAATTTTTGAAGTTTTGTGAAAACTCTATGGTGTGGCTTTCATGTGAATGATTACATAACTCAATTTTGATATTGTCTACCCTGTGATATTGAATTATATGGTTTAAATATTGACCAAAATTATGTAATTTATAATAATTTATATTGATATTTTAATGCCTAGTAACTGGGATAGGCATTCCTTAAAGAAGCCTTTTGTGCATTGTATTATGTAATGTTACTAAAAATATTTTTAATAGTACAACACATACCTTATTTATGGTGGTGAAGAAGACCATATTTAAACATTTAAAATAAGTAACCTTCAAGTTTTCAATACTTACCTATATGAATTATACATATCACTCTACAATATTCTTAGAATTTGTTGATTTGACTACATATTGTTTTGAATACATAGATCATAAAGATGTCAACCTCAGGTGGTAAACAAACTATGTATTTTCTTTGTGAGGTAAACTATGAATACATCAAGTGGAAATTTAAGAATATTTGTGGGTAAAAATCTATTTTTTACTCTTAAGGTGATTGAAAAGGTTCAATATATCTAAATTTGTGTTAAGTTCTTTGACAAGTTAGCAGATTATAAAATACTACATTTCTTAACAAAGATGATTGAATTGGTGTATACAATAAGGATTAGTTTTTGAAGGTTGAGTGAGAAAATATATGCTTATAGTTACACCCTTAAAATTAATGATAAGGATTTTGTTGCGACTTTAAGTTATTTGAAATATATTTTTCACATACTTGATACTCTCTATCATGTGTACAGATTGTAACTTTCAAATAGTCTTACAATCAGGTTTAGAGTATCTAGCAATGGTGTAAAGAGATGCTTGGGAGTTATTTATGGCTTCAAATAGATGCATACCATTTTCCTAAACCCTTTTCATTGAAAAAATTAGTTTGAAATGCGTTATATCATTTGGAAATGATTTATAACTCATTTGGGGCCAATAGAACTGTGACATAACCTAGTCTAGGTGTTTTTTTATATATAAAATAAAAGTATGTGATAGTGGTTAAGTAGGTAAGGAAGTTAAAAAGCATGTTATGAGAGATTTTGAATTGATACAATGGTCTAATAACACCTATTTGAGTATGTATTGACAATCAAGGAATTCATAGCATCAAAAGGAACATGTATTCTATTTTGAAAACCTGTTATGTTATTTTGTGTAGACTAGTATAAAAAATTATATTAATGGAGAGAATTCATGAATAGTGTTACATGAATGGAAGTGTGATAAGTTTTAAGAGGCTATCAGTGCATATAGAGAATAGTTAAGGAAGATGAGTTCTTAGAACTAATGTCATGAGTTTGAAGTTAGAGTCATTGAAGCATGTTTATAACCATGTTTTTAAATAAAAATATGAAGTTTTTGAAAGATTAATATCACCCATACAATAAAATTTAATAAAGGTAGAGATAAAGAATCAAAGTAAAAAGCTAGATAAGCCAAAATTAGTAACTATTGGTATAGGTAGAGGTAAGGTTGATGAAATAATTTCTTGTCTTTTCTTTTTATATAATGATAACTTAGAAGAAGCCATCTACATCATTTTGGTATCAGATCATGAAGATTCTATGTAAGATGTATGTTTGAGTTTTATTTATCTAGTTTGTACATTTTGATTGAAATTATTGAGACATTATGTTGAAATGCTATCTAGAGATGGTTATGGGATGACTAAGAGAATGCAAGAATAATGTTAAGAGGCTGTATGTATATGTAAAAGGAGAGGTAGAAGTATAAATAAGATAGGTGGCATATCCCTTAACCAAGAAGGCTTAAAGAATAAAGAGAGCCAGTGAGAGCTCTAAGGAGAAAGAAGTTCATAGGTGAGTTTAAAGAGAGTCCTAGAGGTATGACAATAGAAAGAAGAAGTCCCAAGTGATGACAAAAGAGAGATTTAAGTGAGAGATTAAGTGAATAGTCAAGAGGAAAAGAAGGACGGCTTTCTAGAAAGAAGGATAGCTCTAGATGAGACCAAAGAATTGATAAGCATCATAGTTGAGATGAGAATAGAAAGAGAGAAAATGAAAAAGGGCAAGGCTGAGAAGAGACACCACAAATATAAGATGGTGTAAAAGACACAAATAAGAGGATTGAGATGCAAAAAGAGATAAGTGAGATTAGGCAATAAATAAATGAGATGCTGACTAAAATAGAGTAGCTGAGAGAGATTATGAACCCACATCATGGATGGGTCATGATGAAGAATTAAATCAAATGGAAAATCAACAAATAGGTAAATAAAAGAATAATACAAGAAAAAATAGAGGAGAGAAGGCAAACAAAATGGTTATTGAAACAACTCAAGATAGAATATTTCAGCCAAGAAAGAATAGAGGAGAACCAAAAGGTACAAGGTATTAATTTTAATGGTATTTTTTATGAGTATTCTAATTGTAACATTGAGGAAAATGAATTATATGCAAATAATTTGAGGTTAGTGAATGTGTTTGTGGAAGGAAAGGAAAGTATAATAACATATGATGAGGTGTTTGGCACATGTGAATGTGTAATGGTAGAAAAGGAAGAGGACGTACAAGTTGAAGTGATTGTATAGATTAAATTGTAATAGGTTAAGGTGTTTTATTTGAAAAAAATAGAACAAAAAGGATAAGAGTGAGTATTCAATATAATAAAAAAATATATTTTAGAAAATAATGTGAGAATCTAATGATATAAGTCTCATAGGAGACAAGAATAACATCATGGCAATTGAGTTGGCATTGGAGAGAATATTGAGCCCATAGAAAGAAGAGTTGGCAATCAATGAACAAGGATAATTCCATGTGAGAAATAAAGAATTGATTTTGGTTAACATGTTTGCTTCATGTGTATGTTATTTGACGAAAGAGAATGAGTAAGAATTACCAAAGATTTTCAAGAGGCAAGGCAAGAGGAGTAAGATAAAGAAGAATACAGGATGAGCCATAGAATATGCCTTAATTGGATTCTCATATGTCTTGCCTCATAATACTTTATCACTTTCATGGAAAGTTTCTTCGTCCTCGGTAGTATGATGCAGGAGCATGACTAATTCAAATTATAAATATGAACTATTTTATAAGTTTAGAGTCTTGATTAGGTTTTTTTAGTCATTTTATGTCTCTAGGAAACATTTTGAAGTGTTATATTTGTGTCAAATTTGAATCAATGACATTTAGGGCATTTTCCCACCAAACGCTTGATTTGAATTTTTAAATTTCAATATAAAGCTTAAGAGATATCTACCTTGTTACACAAGGTATCCAAGTTGTAGTTTGTTATTTAGGTAAAACTAAGAAGTAAAAAGTGTTACAATACCCAAATGATTCACATGATGAGTCATCTTATTGAGCGGTCTTGAAGTTGGATAGTTTTGCAATGTACCAAAATTGTTATAATTTAGTTATGGAATTTTGAGTCTTTATAAATAGAGAGTTGCATGTGAGAAAGGTCATTCAAGAAAAAAGAGAGTATGGATAACGGGTGGGTTTAAAGGAGTAAATACAAAAATCCCCAAAATAAGAATAAATAATAATTTATTTTCAAAATAATTATTGTTGACAAAAATGTATTCTTTATATAAGCAATAATAAAAAATATGCAATAGAATATGAGAAAAAGGATTATGAGGGAAGACATATTTGTTGTCATCTTGGAATATTGTACATTGTTTTTTTTAATTTTTGAATTTTTATAAAAAATCTATGAATTTGATTTATTTGAATAATTAAGGAACTCAATTTGGATACCATGTACCCTATGTTGTTTAATTCTATGGCATAAAGCCTAAACAAAAGTATTTAATTAAAAATAATTTTATGTTGATGTTTGATAAGATTTGAATACCTAGTAACTGGCATAATAATTCCTTAAAAAACCCTTTGTGCATTGTACTCTATATTGTTTACTAAAAATATATTTAATATTCCAAAACAAGCCCTATTTTGGTGATGAAGAAGATCATATTTTGAACGTGTACAAGGAAGTAACATGTAAGGGTTTAATGCTTACCTATAAGGTTTTAATTATTCCATATATTAATTATAAATAACACTTAGAAAGTTTCTTGGAATGTATTGATTTCAATACATATTGTTTTGAATACATAGTTCATATAAATGTCAACCTCAAGTGGTAAACAGACTATGTATTTTATTTGTGAGGTGAAAGTGAATACACTATGTGAAAATTTAAGAGTAATTATATTTTCTTTGTGAGGTGAAAATGAAAATATCTATTCATTATTCTTAAGGAGATTGACAAGGTTCAAAGTATATGAATTTGTGTTAAGTTCTTTGATAAGTTAGTAGACTATAGAATATTTTGTTTCCTGACAAAGATGACTAAATTTTTTTATACAACAAGGAATTATTTATGAATATTGGGTGAGATAATATATAATTTCAATTACACCCTTATTGATAACATGATCCAGAGATCTATCTACTTTTCCTAATATTCTACCTTTGTCCCTAATTCATTCATTCTTCCATGTTCCTCTTAGACCTCATACCCAATAGTCATAATATTTATCACTCCTTGGTAAAATGTATAGAATTCTCCCCAATATTATTATACCCCTTTAGTTCATCCACAATCTTCTACCTAATTTCTCAACCCTTTAAAAAAAACATGACACACTTTTTAACCTTGACCTTTTTATTGATTCTTACAAATTTTGCTTATTGTTTCACCTAGTTTATTTTATGCCTTTCAATGAAACATATTTTGACTTTTTATAGGTTTATTAACCCTCCTTTCTCTTCTAAAAACTCTACCAAGATTACCCAACTCTCAATCAATTTTTTACACAATTTGTTTACACTTTCCACACTCCTTGTAGCCCTATTTATGGGTTTTCTTGCTCAATAAAGTTAAGTATGGACAAAAATATAAAAAATTGTAACCAATTTGGATACACTATTTCCATTTATACCTAATTACAAAATTTCAAACCCCTCACTCGACCTTTGATCATTAATGCAACTCCTTATAGGTCTCTATTCACCTTAATTAGGTCTCTTAGGTTTCTTTTGAATCTCAGTCTCCAATTGCCATACACAGATGTATGTTAACACAAGGAAAACCTAAAAATATTTTTAAAAAGACTATTCCTAAGATCTCCATAAAATTTCATCCAAACCTCATGGTGGAATCTCGTTATTTAAACAAACCCTAGGTTTAGGGTTTCCTCATCTTAGTCTTAGTTGAGAGCACTTAGGATGCTATATCTCCATTAAATAAAGGTGTCTTAGAGTTCCAAAAATTTATTAAGGTCTATCTAGACCCTATAAAATTTTTCAAAACAATGTGAATCTTTGAATGATATTCAATCCATGTCTTCTATATCAATATATGTTTGACTATGGCAAGATGGTTAATTGTCTATAGGCCTGGGACCCTATATAGACAAAACGAATACATTAAAAAGTATAAATTATGGAAAATAAGCTTATATCATGTTCAAAAAACTTACTGATATTCTATAAGCACTTAATCCCCAGGCTAATAAACCTTTCCTTTCTTGGAATTTCACATAGTTCAACCTTGATATCATCCTCTACAGAAAATAGGGTCCATTATTTCCTTATCTAAGAAACACCAGGCATTTATTATTAAATATTATAGTATTTATCTAAAAAATTCTTCAAAAAACATTTCAACAAAATTTAAAACCATTATTCAATCCACTTTATTTATGAAAACTAAAGACTTAGTTTGTACAAAACCAGACTACTCATGAAATAGGTGTGTTTTATGGTAACATCTACATATTAGATGATTTAACACTTTACCTTGAATATATGATATCAAACACATTAAAAAACCTGTAAATAAATCATTCAAATAGTCTAAAAGTCCATGTGACTATTCCTTTGATAATCTTAGTCTTTATTAAATAATTAATTCCATACATGGTTTTCATAGTCCAAATTCTTCAACATGGGTTCTTTTTCTCTATCCCTTCAAGTCTTATCACATCCACATTATTCAATAAATTTTCAATCACATTTTTAAACCATTATTAATATCATTCTTTCATTCATCAAACATGTATTCATCAAGAAAACAATATAACAAAAAGATGGCCAATGACCTTCGATAGAGGTCTTCCTCCATATTCCTAAAACAAAATAGGGATTAACACCTCACATTCCCCTCCATACAATTTTTTTACTTCTCCATTACTTTACTATTAATTGAACTAGTTATTATAATTCAAAAAACTAACTCCTTAATTCCTAAGAGGGATGCATAAAAATTTCTTGTTTCTTTTTCCCACATGGATGTTTTCTTACATCCTAACATTTTCTTGATTTTTGCACACATAAGGTGTCTTGAACCATGAAAGCATAACTATGACATTTTATGAACTTTTTATAATGCCTAGACCCTTAGACAAGTTTTTTACATGTTTCCACGTTCCTAATTTGTTTAAATGTCCCTTTAAAAGGCTCCACTATATTAAATTTTTTTTTAAATATTACTTTTGGTGGGAAATCCTATAGTTAAAATTATATGCATCTCTAGAGACTTGGACCTCACAAATGGACTTAAAATGACCTTTGACAACATTAAAACTAATCTAAGGCAAAATTTACAACTTCTGTGGTCCTTATATGATTCCCCAACATCATATTTCTAGGGGAGATAGAAAACGAGCTCCAATGGATTATTGTGCTTCCTTCTCTTCTAATTCATCTCTCTCAGATCATCCTCTACTTATCCTAACTATATATGCTTAAAATATTCACTTTTCCTTTCATGCTTGCCTTGATCAAACACTGTCCTATTTATCTCATCTCTTTGATTTCTTGCATCATCAACTTGCACTCCATGCGCATTCTCCTCTTCTTCATTACCTCTGTCATATGGTCTATAAATGCCCCAATATGCTGCTACAACTTTTATACTTTCAAATTCATCTTATCCCATCTTCATACATGTAATCAATGCAAAATAATGTCTTACATAGCTATTATCTCAATAAAAGTTATGCCTTCATAAGTCTCCACATCTTCTTGCTATAATATTTCAATCATATCCTTTTTTCTACACTCTTTTCCCTCTTTCATGTGAGGTTCAACTGCTATAAATTGCATTTATTCTTAATTCTCTATCAATTTACCTTGTAATGTATTTTCAATGGATTCCAATTCCACCTCTAGTTTCTCTTTAATTTCATATACAAACATGCAATCAACTTCACTAGCTTTATCCATTAGTTACATTTCAATTTCTAAGCCTTCTATGAGGCCTTCCAATTGATCTTCATCTTATTTTCCATGTTCAACACTTGGATAGCTGTATTTATTATCCTTTTCTTCACTCTAACTTAACCCATTCACATCAAGGTGATACTCTTCATCTTGTTTCATATGTTTTACTCTCGACCAAAGCATTTTTATTTCTTTTTTGAGTTGCTTGTATAGAAATTTCTTTTGTTCTCTCCTCTATCTTTGCTTGTACCTTTATTTTCTTCATCAATAACATGATTAGCTAATTGAGTGTACTCTTCTTCATTACCCATAAAATATATGGGATTTCCATTTCTCAAATATTCTCTAACATATGTGTAATCCTATCCATCTACTATCTCATCTCGCTATCTCTCTTGCTATTTGTATTCTCTAGTTGGTGTCATCCTGCATCATCTTCTACTTTCGGTAACATATCTCATACACTATGCAATGTTTAATCTTACCTTTCTATTTTCTCATATCCTTGAGGATTTATATCGAATATTTGGCCTCACCTAGACCTATACCTCTTTCTTACAAACCATCACTCTCTTGCCACATATTGACCTCACTTGGTGTATCTTTCTTTATTTTCACTTTAACTAGGTCTCTTCTTATCCACACCTATGAAATCTCCTCTTTTAATACATATAGGACTATTCTCTCTCTCTCTCTCTCTCTCTCTCTCTCTCTCTCTCTCTCTCTCTCTCTCTCTCTCTCTCTCTCTCTCTCTCTCTCTCTCTCTCTCTCTCTCTCTCTCTCTCTCTCTCTCTCTCTCTACCAATAACCCACAATTGACTGTAGCGCTGCTACCAAGCTCTCTTAACCTTCATGTATACTTCAACACATTAAATCAAAATATAAATCAAAATGAAATAAAAATTAAATTTTAAATCTTGCTTCCACATTTTCTCTTACCAAATAATCTTCCCCTTCTAATACCAAATGATGTAGAGCTATATCTCTTTTTCATAATACTCTAACTTTGTCCCTCATTCATTCATTCTTCCATGTTCCTTTTAGACCTCATGCATAATGGTCATAGTATTTTCACTCCTTGTTAAAATTTATATACTTCTCCCCAATATTTTTAGACCCATTTAGTTCATCTTCAATCTTGTACTTTATTTTTCAACCTTTTTCACAAACTCTACACACTATTTAACCTTGATCTTTTAGTTCATTCTACAAACTTTGGATTATTGATTCACCTAGTTTATTTTATGAGTTTAAATAAAATTTATTTTGGATTTGTAGACGTTTATTAACCATAATTTATCTTATAAAAAATCTATCAACATTTCCAAACTCTCAATCCTTTCTTTTACACAATTTGCTTAAACATTACGCACTCCTTATAACCCTCTTTATGTGTTTTCTTGCTATGTACAGTTAAGTATGGACAAAAATATCAAAACCTATCAAAAATATGGATACCCTCTTTCAATTTATACCTAATTACATAATTTAGAATCCTCACTCAACCTTTGATCATCCATACAGCTGCTTTTAGGTCTCTATTCACCTCAATTATGTTTCTTAGGTTTCTTTTAAAAATCAGTCTCCAATTTATATATAAGGATGTAAATTTACACAAGGAAAACCTCAAAATAATTTTTCAAACACTATTCCTAAGCTCTCTATAAAATTTCATCCAAAACTCACAGTGAAATCTCTCTATTCTAACAAACCCTACGTTTAGGTTTCCTCATCTTAGTCTTAGCCAAGAGTACTTAGGTTGTTATATCCCCCTTCAAGAAAGGTGTCAAAGAGTTCAAAAAATTTATTAAGATTTGTCTAGACCCTCTCCACATTTTATAAACAATATGAATCTTTGAACAATCTTCACTCCACATCTTCTAAATTAATATGCAATATGGTTAACTATCTACAAGCCTGGGGTATAGACAAAAAGAATACATAAAAAATATAAATTATGGAAAGGGAACTTATATCATGTTAAAAATATTTGCCAATATTACATAACCACTTAATCGTAAAGCTAATTAACCTTTCCTTTCTTGAAATTGCATACAGTTCAACCTTGATATCATCTATTACAAGAAACAAGGTCCATTATTTCCCTTTCTGAGAAACAACATACATTTTTCTTGTTAAATATTATAGTATTGATATTAAAAATTCATTAAAAAAAAACTTTTAATAAAATTTCAAACCATTATTTAATCCACTTGATTTTCAAAAACTAAAGACTTAATCTACACCGAACCAGACTACTCATGAATAGGGTCTACTTATGGAAACATCTACATATTAGATGATTTAACACTTTCCATATAAATATATGATATCCAAAAAATTATAAAACCTTTCAAGAAACCATTAAAATAGTTTACAAGTCCATGTGACTATTAATTTTATAAACTCAATCTTCAACAAATAATTAATTTCATACAGGGTTTGTTTATTCCAAATTCTTCAATAGGGGTTCTTTTTCTCTATCCCTTCTAGTCTTATCACATCCACATGATTAAATAACTTTTATATAACATTTTTAAATAATTTTCAACATAACTATTTCATTCATCAAACATTTATTCATTAACAAAACAATATAAAATCAACATGAGCAATGACCTTCAGTAAAGGTCTAGTTCCTTACTTTTGAAATAAAATAGGGGTTAACACCTCACATTCCCCTTCATATAAGTTTTTTACATCTCCATTCATTTAATATAAATTTAATCACTTGCTATGATTAAAAAGCTAACTCTTTTATTCCTGAGAGATGCATAACTATTTCTTGTTTCTTTTTCAACGTGGAGATTTTTTTCATCATAACATTTTCTTCAATTTTCCACATATAAGGTGTCTAGAACCATAAGAACATAACTATGACATTTTATGAATTTT
This sequence comes from Torreya grandis, assembly GCA_037957365.1. Taxonomy (NCBI): domain Eukaryota; kingdom Viridiplantae; phylum Streptophyta; class Pinopsida; order Cupressales; family Taxaceae; genus Torreya; species Torreya grandis. The sequence continues at coordinate 606,654 of JARHVA010007602.1, read as the reverse complement.
TTTTAATTCCTACACCCTTATAAAAGTTTTTTACATATTTATACCTTCCTAATTTTTTTTAATTTCCATTTACAAGGCTTTAACATATTTAATTTTTTTTAAATATTAATTTTTTTAAAATATTATTTTTTTTTGAAAAAACCTATTGTTCAAATGCTATGAATCTCTAGAAACCTTGGACTTCACAAATGGACTTCAACTAACCTATAACATATTTAAGACTAATTTAATACAAAATTGAAAAAATTTGGAATTCTAATAGGATTCCCTTGCATCAGAATGGTAAGGATTTTGTTGTTGCTTTAAGTTCTTTGGAATATATGTTTCACATAGTTTATACTCTCCACCATGTATACATATTGTAAGTTTAAAACCATCCTATATTCACATTCAGAGAATATGTAAATGGTGAAAAAAAAAGATTTATATTTATTTAGAGGTTCTAATATATGTACAACATTTTTATAAACCCTTTTGATTAAACAAAGTTGTTTGAAACTCCTTATATAATTTGAAAATGACTTATAACTCATCTCAGACCAATATAACTATGACATAACCTAGTATAGGTGTGTTTTATATATATAATAAAATTATGTGATAGTGATTAAGTATGTAATGAAGGTATAAAGGATGTTATGAGATTTTGTGAACTGATATAATGGTCTAACAAAAACTATTTGAGTATGTATTAACAAGAAAGGAATTCATAAGGTAAAGAATAACATGTATTCTATTTTAGAAATCTATTGTGTCATGGTAGGTAGACTAATATAAGAAATTATATGAATGGTGGAGTTAATTCATGAATACGGTGACACGAATATAAGTGTCATATGTTTTTAGAGTCTATCAGTAAAAATACAAGAGAGTTTAATAATCCATGTTCTTAGGACAAATGTATGTTTATAACCATGTGTTGAAATACAAATTTGATGTTTTTAAAATATTAATAGAACCCATAAAGGATAAGTGATTAAAGGTAGAGTTGGAGAATCAAAGAATAAATCCAGATAAGCCAATTGTAGTGAATGTTGGTATAGGTAGAGGTAAGGTTGATGAAATAATTTGATGTTTCCTTTCTATAATATTAACTTAGAATAATCCCTCTAGATCATAAAGGATAATTCAAAAGTTCCTATTTGATAATTTATAAGCTAGGTTATTGTTATATTTGTTTTACACATATTTCATGATTCACACACAAGCCAACATGTAGGGGAGAACTTCATGAGTCTAAGGATCTATTCTAGATTATTGGATATGTAAGAAGTTCCCTTTTAAAATTGGGTAAATATGTGTCAACTTGATATCATTTGCCTACTAACCCATTTTACCCAAGATCACATTGAAGATGGAAATCTAGGGTTTTGTTATTTCACAAGGAGAAACATTCCATGACCCACATCTAAATGCACCATAGTGGACTTGAATAAAAAATATAAACATTTACGTGCTCACATTTTAATTAATCTCACATTCCATACAAGACACTATCATTGAACTAGGATAATAGCATGAATATAATCATGACATGCTAATGCAACTATCTAGAGAGCAAGAGGAATAAAATCTAGAATATGATGATTATTCTAGAGCTATCTTCTTGACTGATTTCAGCATATTTTAGATACATATGTATAATATCATAAAATACATATAAGTACCTTATTTTATGTCATTTCTATATCTATCATAGTTTTACTTTTTGTTAATATCTTATACTTAGTTTAATAAATTCAATATGTAGTACATTTGAGTTTAGCATTTTAATTGGCCTATTGTAGATTTGATATTCAAAACCCTTATATATTATCATTTCTATATCCTTATACCTATCTACCTAATTAGGATCCTCATCAAAATTAGGGTTAAACACATATAGTGTGTTTGTATTGAGAAAAGAGACAACCGATGTAAAATATACAAAAATTATTTTCTATTATATCCTTTTCCCTCATTATTGAGGATTGTTTTTACCTAGATTTCATCTTTGAAAGATAGGATCATTGTGAATATCCATCTTCAGATTAGTTTTATATTTTCCAATATTGTCCGTGTGTGTGTGTTGTATTGAATTGTTTGTTCATATACATCTTTAATCTATAACTCAAGTAATTTATTTTTGAAATATAATGTGATTTATATACATTATGGATCCCAAATAAAGATTATAAATAAAATAAAGTCAAATATACAAGATAAAAACATTGTTTATACAAGTAGTCATTGTATTTGAAATGGGATCCTGGTAGCCATGGGCTTGGGAGGTTATATTGTTTATTATTTCAACTAAAGATAAACGAGAACAATATTTAATTTATAATTAATTATGTTTTATTTATATGGATAGATTGATTTTGATATAAGTTGTTGAGAGAAAACCAACTAGCATAGCTTAGTTTTAGGATATAATTTTTTAGGCATATGTGGCATTATGATTATGAACTAAATTAAAAATGGAAAAAATTAAAATATAATATAAAAATTATAATAAAAAGTTATGTGAAATAATTATTTGAAATAATAAATAAATAAAATATATAATAAAATCTCCTTTTGAAACCAAATCAAATTATGGTACTTACAACATTGAATCAAATGTTTATGGTATTAATACATTAAAAATTTCAACTTTAAGAGAATCATATCCTTACTAGGAAACTTTATAAAATCATTTTTCACCATTATTTGTCATCCAACATGGGATATATTAATGAGGTTTCATCTTGTAAAAAATTACATTAACACAAATTGATTTTTGGCTTCAAGAAAGGTGCATATAACTAGATTATGAGATAATTAAATGATGCAATGTATTTATTTTGTTTAATCTTGAATAAATATCTTATAAGTAAAGAACACAATAAAAATTTAATCTCTCATTTTAAGGTCAAAAATATTTTTAAGATTTAAAATCAGGGTCTAGTAAATGAATTTTCTAGATAATCTAAAACATTATTGTATGTAGTTAAAAAGTATCTCAATGGTTTGTAAAATGTTAGTATCTCAATAATTTAAAAAATGAATAAGGGTATTCTAGTTTACTAATGTAATATTATGGGATACACACATGTATTCAAAAAAAGGGACAACGTGCACTTAAATCTCCTTTTTGGGATCCTTACTAGGTTTTCCATTATGCCTCAAGTGGCATAGGTCCAAGTGAAGTTCTTATATTTTTAAGAGTAATAACATATTAGGAATTGATATGTCACATGAACATGTTCTTAAGTTAGATCTGAAAATTTCACATTATGTTCAACTAGTAAAACTAAAAAAATAAATAAGGCTTATTATTTGTGTGAGCCCCATGTGCATGCACATAATGTTTTATCTATTATAGGAACTTGCCAAATCTCAATCTCTTTGAGTGCACTACTTAAAGTGTGCACAAGGAATGGGGTGGGTAGACCATTGGTGATTCATAGGATTTTTGTCCCCTATCCCACTACTTGATATTAATCCAACCATATCTTAAAACCCTTCTCTATGTGTTATCTCCTCTCTTGCACACTTCTCTGAGATTTTTCTGCATTTATAAGCCCCTTATTAATCCTAAAACCCTTTTTTATGGTTTAAATCACATTATCATTCCCATCTATCATGTACTAAATTTGATAAAATATATTTAAGATCTTGGTCTATCCCTAGCCGACCTAGACCAAGACCTTATTTATTTTTATCAATAACAATATAGAGTCGATTGGGTTGACCCTGTTGGCTAAACTTTTTGAAAATTTTAGGATTATATATATATATATATATATATATATATATATATATATATATTTATATCCTTTATAGAGAACAAAGTTTATTATTAATTTGCATTTCATTAATATCTACTCTTCTACCATTTTACTTGAGGATTTATATCTTAGGGTCTACAATTGGAGAAGAATATTGTCTTCTGTAAAAGTCTTAGCTTATTTGAATTTTTTTTGATACTTACAAAACAAAACAACTACTTATGAGTTACCTTTGGCCAAGGGAGAAATTGAGTCTCAATAGGTTCAACTTCAAGGTAAGTATCTCTAACTTTACTCCTCTATTTTGGAAGATATAAGTACAATAAGTAATGGCTTTTGAATATATTTCTCTCTTCATGCATTATAGTTTTATCTATACATTACTTAATTAATATTATTTTATGCATGTTTACTATAATGTTTACTAAAATAAACTATGTGCTACAAGCTTTGGTGAGCACTAGATTAGACTTTACATTACTTGTCATTTATTTTTGTTAATAGGAAAACATAGGACTTAACTAGGGTTATCACAAGGTGTTGCTAGACTAGAGGATTTGGAACCATATATAGTGATTATATTGTGGTAATACATCACTTGGTTAGGTGTAAAAGATACATAGTGGTCATGACCTTGAATATCTAATGTATCAATAATCAGAAGTGTAAGTATGATTTATCTTCTCTAAGCTAGGATTGCTTAATAGATCAATTGTATTTACCTTTTCATAAATTATATTGAACATGATGTGAATAAAGCCATATTAGGTTTATTTCATGCTTTGATTTTGTCATCATAGTATATTTTTATACTTTTATAGTACTGTGTCAAACTAGATAGTATAGTTTTAACATTTTGCATAGTTTTAACATATAGTCACTCTAAAATAGCTATGTTTTATCTATGCATGTATTTTTAAAATATAGGTTATTATATGTATAAATTTAGAGAAATATTATTTTTTAGTTATATATTTGCATATATATTCAACCTATTTGAATATATTCATAATTATCTTTTTTCAACATACATTTCTGAAAACATAGTCAAGCTAGTCAACTCTATTCACAACTTACTCTTTAGCACATAGGTTTTGAAAATTATATTAATCCAATAAACATTGTTAGTATAATTTGTGACTCAAAATTTGGAAATCATAAAATATTTTTTTTCAATCTAAACACATTTAATCCCATAAATATTCATTCTTATTTTATCTATCATTTTCTCTTTTCATTTTCATTTGACAAGTTTGTAGTATGTAAAACTATAACCCTATAGCTAGTGAGATCAACCTAATCGACATAGTTTTATAGCCTATAGTATATATAGAATATATATTCATCATGAATTATTTTGTTCTTATAGATCTTGTTTATATAAAATAATATCAACCTAGTCAACTCTGTTTTACACTATTTGCATACAGTGTCGCCTAAACTAACTCTATAATATTATCAATGAAAGAATTAATTCACCTTTATTATTAAATTATGATTATATTAAAAAATAGACTAATTAGGTGGTTTTAAAATTTACCAAGTTCATCACACTATTTTTCTCTTTTATTCATACTTCTAAATAACTTTGCATTCAAAAAATGTTAAACATTTGCCTTCGCAAGGTATACCTTCTTGATTTCCTCACCAGAGGGGGAGATGACTTGGTTTTATATCCAATTATAAACAAATTATTTATGATATATATTTTTAAATCACCCTAAAACCTTATCACTATAAGATTTTGAAGTGTAAGGGTAGGACCCAATACCAACCTAGTACCATCACCAATACAGATCACTTTCATCCTAAACATCATAAAATTAGATTGATTTATATTTTCCTATTACATCCATGTTACCAATCACATTAAAATTAATATTAATTATAACATATTAAAACATAGGATGACCAATTATTTAGCATTTACTTTCAGGCTATTATTTTTTCTTTGAACATTGTATGTTGTATTGAAAAAATTGCAATAGCCAATAATGGTGCAAGGTTTGTGTTGTGTGTTCTAATTGGATTATTAAAATTGATCCAATTAATTTTTAATTTAATTTAATTTAATTATATTATAGTTTTCAAAACATTTATATGTTTTATAACATTGTATTTTCTATCGATACAATCTCTTATAGACTATTTAGCCATTTTGCCTACAATACATAGTCAAACTATCTGATTATGTCTCTTTATATTCATGTTAATTAAATAAGTAGTACATATTTTACCTATTTTAATATGTCTTATTATTATATTATTATATTCAATGCTAATAAGTACATAGTCAAACTGTATAACTATGTTTTCTTTTTCTCTATTTTGTTCCCTAGTTGATAGAACATAGTCGACCAGTTTAACTTTATATTTATATTTATTGATATTTTTATTTTCATCACCCATTTAACCTTATTTTCTCATCATGAAATTATTTTTTGAGGATAGTATAGCGATAAGTACAAAAAAAATGATGAGCTTTACCTATTGTAATAGGTTTTCCCAAAAATATCTTGTAGTTTCCACTTTAGATGAAAGCAATGTGTATATTTTCACTCGCACTAACAATTATGGGACTCCCCCTCATTCATCATCAGTTTGTATCCTATATTATCCGTATAAAATTTCCATGAATTAAAATATTCACTTAGAATGCTCGTTTTCATTAAAAAATTTCCTTAGCATAGAGGAAAGGACCCTCCAACTATTTATAATCTAATGATAGATGGTCAAGTAGAAGAACATAATTCACCCTCTCATATGTTCTCTCACATATTTTTGAGTGATAAATTATTTAATTCTCAAAATCTCCCTTTTATTTTGACTCTTTCCCACACCATGACCTTTTCTTCTATTATATATTCAACCTCTATGCCAAGTATCTCCACTAACATGGACAGTTCAACATCTAGTGGGATTTCTCCAAGGCTCCTCTTCCTCAATTACAACACTACTGCATCATTTATTTCCAATTTTAATCATACAACTAATGCTTCTTTTTCCACTAATTACAATAATTTCACTAGTGCATCAACTACTCTATATGCTAATCATGCTACTAGTACATCCTTTTCTACCAATGCTTATCATTACACTAGTGTTATGCATGCTACTAATCATAGTGCAAACCAATTCACTAATACCAAAACCAATGCTTCACATGCCATGAAAACTAGTCAAAATACCATTCAAACCCACCAAATCTTATTACAAAATCTTAATCAAATGATTTTTTTCAAAATAATAATGCCAAAAAACTGATGTACATGAAAAATCATCTCACTCACCTTCAAATTCAACCCTAATAGGTTTTATGAGGAGAACATAATCCAAATTCGACCCACCCACCTTTAGGATTCCTATGAAAACCTCATTACTCAACCACCCCTCATCAATCAAATGATCAAACATCTCCAAAATAAACCTCTTATACCTTATTTTACCAATATAAATATAGTATGTATCACACCAACCTTTATTTATAATGGGTCCACTGAACCCAAATTACATTTAGAAACATTTGGTAATCTCTACAAATATTGGGTTAAACTTAATACTTTTGATACTACCAAGATCTTAGCCAAAACTATCTGTAGAGATGATATATACTAGTACAATCAACTCAAATCTCATTTTATCACTAGCTTTGAAGATCTATTTAACTCTTTAGTATAAGAATATCAAACTAGTGGTCTCCTTAAGAATACCTTGGCTCATTTCATCAATTATAAGTATTTTGAAACCAAAACAAGACAAGATTTCATCAAATGATGGAGGAATTTGTCTAATAAGTTTAAGAATAAGAGAAAATGATAATATCTTTTATCTATTCAATAATACTCTCAACCCTATGTTGTAATATTGGGTTAGGATTCTCTCTCTAAGAAATTTGGAAGAAGTCCTCGACCAAACTAAGCACCAAGATTTTCTCATGAGCCAATGTGAACCATTATAACCTCCTATGGGAACTTAAATGATCATTCAAAAACTTATAATACCATTCACAACATTCAAGCTATAACTCCCAACATGTTTTCGAACATAATCCCCCTCTAAACAACACCCCTAATCCTATGTTTTCCCAAACAAAAGAAATTAATGTTAATAAACCATTATCCTTAGTTGAGATTCAAAATCATCTACAAAGGCCTCTACCATAAGAGATTTAACCTACTGAAGCTATGAAATCATGATAAGACCCAATGTTTTTTTTTGGTTTCATGCAAGTTATGCTCAGTCTCATGAGACTTGTAGACAAATTACATAATTTAGATATGGATTTTATTCTTGGAAAAAAAATTGACCATAAATCACACATTCACAAATTCCAACAAGCATATGACATAGAATTTAAACCTCACAAAGTCTAAAACAAAATTAAAGATTTAAATAAAGATAATGTTCATCTTTCCTTATATAAATACACTCTTCCTAATCATCAAGATAGAAATGACAAGCCTACTCCTTCTACTAATAATGTTGTAAGTCTTATAAACCAAAATCCTAAAGTAAATGTGATAACATAACTAATATGTGAAGGGTAGTCACTTTAAATGTTTCTAGTCCAACACACATGCACCAAACCTCTAAAACATTTTGCATTATCCAAGACTCTTCCCCATCTCATCTAACAAAGTTCAGGTAAGGAGATCTTATCTCTTTCAACGAATCACTTATAACACCTTAGTTGGATAATACCATAGACACTATCTCTACCATTCCTCCTATATCCACACCCATCGACAGCATTCCCCAACCTTATAATAGTATTTCTTCATCTCAATCACAAGATGTATCTGAATATACTATCCCATCATCTAAAGACACTTAACCTATTTGTCATCAAATCTGAAAAACCTACATCCTATCAACACAAGTTTTAATACACTTCCAATCCTCATTTCTAGGAGATCATTCAACATTACCCACCTCATCTACTAATACCCCATGGGTTATGATGAATTAAACCCCATCAAAAAAATTTATCATCTCCCATCTCAAATACACTTTCTTTAACTCATGAAAACTTGCCCCTATCATCAAAAATATCTAATGTAATTATTATTTCAGATTTACATATCTCATCCTCCTATAGTAGAACATTAAACTACCTTATCTGGGTCTAAGGATAGTATCCTAGAGTAATCAAAATAGATGTCAATCCATGTTGATTAAATAATGGAAACTTATATTTTAGTTAAATTTCCTATCACTTATATGATTATAGATGATATTATTCTTCATGTGAATCATCCACCACTATTTATTAGCATCCAAGTTAGTGATGTACAAGTTTAACATGCCTTTATTGATGACGGTCTAAGAACTTGAATCATCTTCCTAAATTTCATTAAAACTCTTAAATATTCCAAGTACAATCTTAAGTCGATGCACAATACATGTAAAGCTAATGATTGGAGGAAAATAACTCCTTTAGGTTACATGTGGATTCATATTACCCTAGCTCCTATCATTGTTTGAGTGAAAGTTATGATAGTTGACTTTCCCCTTTCTTATAAAATCTTGCTTGACAGACCTTAGATGTATTGCATGACAGTTGTCACCTCATATTCCTAAAAATGTGTCAAATTCCCCCATAATGGTGATATCTATAGGATTCAAAGAGACATAAACCCTTGGAATTTGGAATAATTCCAAGAATTTGGTGTCTTTATAATTAAAACTCTTTAACCTTTGCATAGTGTCCCATTGAGGGAATGTCAACACTTCAATTAAATATATTCTACTAGAGGTTATCGTGGTCACCTAGAACTCATTCATATCATACCACCTAAACTCCTAGATTATGATGATGATGATGAGTAGGATGAGATCAATATCAAGATAAAAAATTTAGATCTTTTGCTTCATATCATTGCCTGACTTCCACCATCCTTGAAACTGCACTTTCATTAGCCCCTAACTAATGATAAACCCATCATCTTAAGAAAGACATGGAAATTTGTTCATCATGAAAACTATGATGATAGGTCCATACCTACCTATACCATCGACCTTCACACATCCAAATATAATGATGTTTATACTTTAGATGATCCATTTCTAATAGAAATTGTCCAAGCTACATATGCAAAGATTATTTGGTATTGTACTTATTTATTTATATATATAAAGTCATCTTCTTATGTTCCTTCTTTCATAGTGTATAATCCTAATATTCATCCTATTTTTCATAAGTAAAGTTGGGGAAATAACAAGGCAAACCTTCAATTTTGATAGATCCTCTTAGCAACATGCTTATTGATAATGCTGTGACTAGTCTTTATTATTTTATTAGATAGTAAGATAATGCTATGACTAGTCCCTATTATTTTATTAGATAATCCTTTAAGACCTTTTCACATCCTATTTTACCCTTAGTTAAGCCTAGTATGGTTTCTACTCCTCTACTTTTAGCTAAGTGTCATCCTATATATAATTTTGTTTCTCCTTCATATAAGCCTAGCCTAGTCTCTGCACCATCCCTACCTTGCCTTAGTTATGTCCTTCCTTTGGCAGATATTGATCCCTGATACACTTAGTGAGATGATAAATATTACTATGATATTCACAAAGTTGATGGTCATTTGACTATAGACTACTAGTCATACCATCCTTCCCCAACTTCTAATTCCATGTCTTCCATTAGTGGACCCACAAAGTATACTAACAAGCATATGTTTTGCTTCCATGTCACACATAATCATTCTTCCATCCATTGTAAAAATATTTGGCAATATATTGACATGTTGTATCTTACCCTTTCCCAGCCTAAAGATAAGTCTATTCCTCCCTCCAAGTTGCTACATGAGTATATTCTAAAATATGGGGAGGTATATTATCTTTGGTGCTGATGCAATAGCCATCATATTGATCATTTCCACATTCTTTATTAGTTCCTTGGTGATCACCTTATGACCATTCATATGTCTGCTATTTCTCTTCCCATAGGTCACCCACATAGGAAGGCTCCTCCTTACATTGTGTCTTCTTACCCACTTATGGATCCTTTTACACCAGTGGTGACACCTTTTTATTCTACATATATCATTCATATTCTAGTATCAATTCCCATCAGTTATTCTACACATGAGATCCCTCATGAACATGATATTGTGACTACAAATACATTTTATTTAAGGAAATTCAATGAGATTTCTTTTCAAATCATTCCATGAGGATAGATGAGACTCTATCTATCGTTCGAATTTAACTTCACTGAGATATTTCAGATTTTATGCATAATATTTGTGGATATATTTATCAATATTTGTGAACACAACATGTTGTTATTTCACTTTATTATTCATTATTACTTTGAATTGGACTTGTGGTCCACTTTAACAAACACACACACACACACACACACACACACACACACACACACACACACACACACACACACACACACACACACACACACACACACACACACACACACACACATTATATCATTTGACTACGTTACAAATTTAGCTTCACTTATCTATTTGACATGGATATTTATATTATGCATTATGTTTTTTACAAGGTTTCATTTCTTTTTTCATCTTCTATTATTGATTATTTTAATTCTTAAAATTATTACATGCTTATCTCTATGATTTAATTTCTTTTCATGGGTGTCTTTGCCTTTACTCAAGTTTTATTGATACCTTATGTCAATAACATAGATAATTATTATTATGACTTCATTTTATAGACCTTTCTACCTTTAGTAATACTCATTTACCATGTGATTTGTTAGAAATCAAGACATCTCATTGTAATCCTATTTTACCGATCTACTTTAGATATCCCTTTATTCCCTTATCTCCTTTCACAGACTAATCATATATATAGTTGAAACCTAAGATAACATACTAGTTCATAGGTAAGCCTAAGTATTTAGTCAATCAT
>JARHVA010007602.1:570000-590000 GCA_037957365.1 Torreya grandis | reverse complement strand
TGTCATAAATATTTTAAATACATTCCAAAAAATTCAAAAATTAACTACTTAATTAGGTGGTTTGTTTTGGTTTTTCATTTTTACTAATTTGATACAAAATAATCTCTATACCCATCTTCTTATATAACATTGGCCCATTTTATACTAAATCAACCCTTATCTTTCCCAACTAAATTGACATGTTTGATACTAAATCGATCCTCCCCTAGTTTTATCTTACTATATCATCCTTATGGTACATTTTTGACCCTCTTTTACAATCTATATTAGACATTTATTTCTAAATATATTGTTCCTCTCATAAGCAACCAACCCTCTTCTCCTTTCAAACAATATCATCTCATTACTTATAGTCAACCACCCTTAGTAATACTATGTTGGCCTACTGCTATGTAGTTTGTCCCCTATCTTCTGGTTAATTTACAAATTGAATCATCTAGGTTGACTCTATTCCTTTATTGTGGTTACTTTTCAATAAATTACCATAAAAGCCTTAAGTATTTATTGGTTAGACTCTTTCCTACCTAGTAGCCCCTTCTACCTCTAGCCTACGTAAATTTTTTGTAGGGTCAGTTTTGGTGTCTATATTTTACCTACTAGTCGATTCCCTATATCTAGATCAATTTAAAATAAAATTATTCAAAAATGTTAAAATTCATAATTGCTTAACTGAGATGTACTCGCTACGGCCATTAGGCATCCTCCTCATCTTAGCTTTCTTCTCCTCACCATGATAACTCTCTAGTCTCAAATTGGGTCTCTCAGAGATATGTTTTTTCATAATAGAAAAATAAAAAATGAATTATTTTTACCCTTTTTGTATTTACTCTTCAAAATTATTTAATTTTCAAATATTTACCATCAGATTCTATTTTTTGATAATATAATTTTTAATACTAACTCTTTTCTAGAAGCGTAAGATGTTCTGGAATCTTTTCATCATATAGGATCTTTTCACATATTGCATGTACATTTTGAAAAAAAATTAGATTTTTAAATAACTTATATAGGTTCTCCTAATGGTCCCTACATTAGACACCTTTACATTTCTTGTACTTCATTACTTATCAATAATACTAATATAAGTAGAGGTATGCATTTTTCAAGTTTGTCCTTTCATTTATCTTACTTGCATCTTACTACAATTTCTTTAGTATTCAACATTATGTGTTTATATATTCTTCTACCAAATCACCTTCCCCCATTACACCTACATGACATATGATGATATTTGAGCGTGGTATATGTATACACATAATATTTTCAACTTTTATCAATTATTGATGCTTTCTCTCCTTTTGTAACCTATTGAGTCTCAATATCTTTAAGTGCACTCCTTAATTTCTTCATTGAGAAATGGGTGGGCATACCATTGGTGCTTTAGTAGATTATTTTCCCCTATACCACCATTTTTTTTCAATCCAACCATCTCCTCAAAAAAATCTCTAATCATTATCTCTTTTCTTGCACACTCCTCCAATATGTTTCCACCTTCATTATCCCCTTACTAAGCCTAAAATGCTTTTTCATGGTTTATGTTATAATGTTCACCCCATCGACCCTATACTCAAATTGATAAAACATATTTAGGGTCTATGTCATCCCCTCATTGACCTAGACCAAGACATAATTTATTTTTAGCACTAAAATTATAGAGTCAATTAGGTTGACCCTATAAGATAAAATTTTAGAAAGGTTTAGGTTTAGATTCAGCTATATATACACATTCATTTCTATCATTTAGAGAGACCATAGTTAATTATTTATTTATGCTTATATACAATCTTCTCTTCTACCATTCTAGTTGAGGAGTTATAGATTAGTGTCTAGACTTGCAAAATAATCTTAGATGTTTTGTCCTTTCTTAGTGATTCTTAAAAACCACAACATCATTGTGTAAATCATCTTTGGCTAAGGGAGATTTAGAGTCTTGGTGGGTTCATCTTCAAGGTAAGTATCTCTAACTTTACTCTTGTATTTTACTAGAAACAAGTAGCATAATTAATAACTTTTGAATATATTCTCTACATGCATTATGGTTTTAATTATATATAGATTAATTATGATTATCCAATGAATGTTTAATAACCCTTATAGACACATAAATTTTACCACCAATGGCTTATTATCTGAATTTAGATAAATTCTTACCAACCACTGACCATTTAACCTAATAATTTCTAAATGTCTCAAATTTGGCTTTATAACCATGCAATAAATCAATTAATTTAAAATCATTAAAAAAAATGTCAAAAAGCCTAAAAAGGGTTAATTATCACCAAATCCTATTAAAATCATAATCAAATCCTAATTGAATTCATCCATGTAAAACTAAATCAATTATCAAAAATGAAAATGAAAATATCAAGAGCATTTTAAAATCCAATCATTACCTTTTGTGAGTTATCACTATTGGAACATATAAAAAGAATATCCTATAAATATGCCAAACACACCTTTCAAACTCAACCAAGGTTCCAATTTAACCAATTCCAAGTTGATTTAAAAATCTATAAATACAAGCTTCGAGCTTTTCATTTAGAGAGATTGAAACATAGTAAAGTTATAATGCTAGAGTTGATCCATAAAGCAAATACATAGTGTTATAATGCCAAAATCAAGCCAATCCAAGCCAAGCATGGTGTGAAAAGGAGATGGAGATAGCCAATCCCTATTGATGAATAAATTTTGATCAAAATCTGAGCAAGCTAATGAAGAAATCATTTAGAGCTCTCAAGGAAGGTAAAGATTATTGTTTTTAGCATTTTCAGTGGGTTTTCAATTATTATTTGTTTATTAAGCTCTCCTTAAGATCTAGGATTAGAGATGTTAATATGTTAGTTTATGATTTTAGGGTTTTATAGACTAAAACTTGACCTAATCTCCTCTCTTTTTCAAATTCGTTGATCACAAATTTTAAATCTCGTGGGACATGATTGCACACCCCTCATATTTAAAGAAAAATGGTTGTTAAAATAGATCTTATTTTTAATCTATTTTTTAAAAATATTTGACAAGTTATTCTTACAGGTTTCATCCTTATTTTCTTAGTGATTTTTCTTTGAGCAAAGTGGAAGTTGTGCATGTATGCTCTCCCCCATCCCATATAGGGAACTTGTGGGATCAAAAGTGTTATCTTCATTGAAAATTACCTTAGTCCAAAAACATAAAAGAGATGTTGTTACGGTTTTCTCCAAGACCCACATGGCTTGGGTGATCTATAAATAACCATAAAGATATTTTATTTAGTTTTTATTTCATTGAAATTTGGATTATCATTGGACTTCATTACCTTCTATAACTTCTATAACAAAGCCTTGATCTAGGAATTCATCTCTTGATATTGTCTTCAACCTCTCTCCATAGGAGGTATAGAAATTAAGTTCACCCCACTAGGATGGTGATTTGAGTAGCTAAACCATCTCCTATTTCTAGTGGCTAAGCCTGAGATGTATGGTCATGTTGGACATCACACTAAGTTGAGAAAGTGATGGATGTAGTAATTTTAAAAATGGCAAGACCATTTTATAAAAATCCATATGATGAAAACCCAAATGATGTGTTATTTCTCTTTTTTGCTTATGTGAATGTTAGTAGACATGGGATCCATATAGAATGATAAAAACAAATAGTTCTAGTCAACACCACTTTGCCACACCCTTGATAGGATTTCAGGATGTTATGCTTAGTTACATTTGGTAATTTATATTTTTCTTGTTTGGTGTTTTCAGACTGAAACTAATGTGTTTGTTTATAGCCACAACCAAACCAATTTATTTATAAGCCACTCTTTTGTTTGAAGAGGTGTTATTCTAGCCATTTTACACTACACTTATGCCTTGAAAATTTTACCACAAGCTTTAGTGAGCACAAGATTAGACATTAATTTACTTTTCATTTACTTTTGTGAATATGAAAACATAGGACCTATCTAAGTTTATCACATGCTATTTTTTTAATAAAGGATTTGGAACCCTCTTTAGTGATGTTATTTTGGTAATAGATCCCTTTGTTAGGTGTACTAGATCCATCTTGGTCATGAGCCCAAATATCTAATGTATCAACAATTAAAAGTGTAACTAGGATTTATCTTATCCAAACTAGGATTAATAATATATCAATTTAATTTCACTTTGAATACACCATATACATAAAAAAAATTTAATTTCCTAATGACATTAGAATAATTCAGTTTTATAATGATTTTAATCTTAATGTGCACAATCCATTAGCTATCATTATCACAATTTCCAAGGTGTGGAATACTATCTATTTGATTAGAAACTATATATTCTCAATAAAAAGTTACGAAGTGAATTTAATGCATTAGGAATAGTGGGAAACCAATATTATCTAATATATGTAAGGGTTATCACATTCAATATGCCATCATTAGGTATCTGTTTGTCAATATTTAATATTTTATCATGGGATTATTTTTTATTAATATTAAAGGATATACTAAACCAATCAACTTGCTTCAACTTTTGAGTAAAATATACTTTTTCCACCTAAAAAAACCATTATTTAAAAATATAGATAGATACATTAAGATGATATTTACATCCAACTTATTGGGTTTTTAAAATTATTAAAAATATAGTGTTTATTCAATCTAATTGTAATCTTACTTAGGAAAAAGTACATTCTATGTGGACTTTGTCTTCCTTAGCCTACACATACCATATAATATTTAATAAACTTCACAAAATTCCTACATGAACCAAAGTCTAGTTTGTTTGGTGTTTTATGTATTGATGCTAATTTTTTTAACATATTGGTGTTCCATAAATCTAAAAAAATAGTGTTTGGTTATGTCCCAAATCCATGCATTCTTGGCACAATGTCTATACACTTTTTGAGTCATTTGAACTTAAACATTCTCTTTGATAACTCATCTATTAGGGTATTATTTCTATTTTGCTATTATATATTAAGGTTTTCGGGTTGTCATATGTGTCAATTTTACATTGTGTTATATCTTAAATTCAGATGTTTTTTTGATACATGATTTTTTATGATGTGATTTACAATAAAAAATACTAGTGAAAATTATAAATTTTTATTATTTTTATGGAAATTATGAATGACACATGTTGTGTTATTCTATTTTTTCATCATACATTTCTATTTTTAAATTTGTTGATTAATGTTTTTAATTTTTATACCAACATACTGTCATGTTAAATTTAAAAGCAATAATGTTGTGTCACAAAGGATACATTCCATAAATAAATATAACTAGAAGATATGCCATAAGAGAAGATATTTTTACATATGTAGTATCATATCAATAGTTCATTCAGCTCTAATATGCAATATTAACTTTGTTTTGAAATAACATTAGATAATGAGGTAAGGAAACTGAACTAGAAGACACCATGGTAGATTGCTCCCCACCCTTACACATGATAATTGTATAAATACTATTTAAACAATTTAAATTCCATAATTTACACTAACAATGTCCCTTTCCTAGTTAGGTACACAATATTACCCCCCGATGAAATTTCACAACTGAATTATTTTTACATATAACTGTATCTGTATGCACATTTCATAGATTTTAAAGGTTTATTTGAGTTCCTACTTGGCTAAAAATCCTATTTATTTATTTCTAGTACAGATATTAAATCTAATTATTATTTAATTAAGTAAAACACTCATGTCTTTTGTTGTGTATTTAAATACATACTAGGTGGGATAGTTTTGAAATATTAAGTATGGTACTCAATAGAGGATCTAAATTTATTTGATATTTTTTAGGTTCAATCTTATCCCTTGTCTCCTCAATAGGTTTATAGGTTGTCTAAAATATCATATTCTTCTAGAAAAGGTAGATTGTCAATAAATAAAAACTAATGAAAAGTTCCAAATTTAGAACCTTGGTAATGCATTATTTTTAGTTTTAGTACATGCACAAATAACAGGTCCTCTCAAATAGATTTTTTTACAATTTAAAAAAATATATAAATATATATTTTTTTCTAATGATGACAATAAAGGGGTCCTTTTTGAGTATACAAGAACTTCTGAAGATCATGTTCACATGCTAAAAATGTTCTATCCTCTTTGTAACCAAGGATAAAACTATCATATATGTTTTGTTTCTTAGACCATTGTGTATAGATAGGTTAATTGATCAAATGAGTCGTCATTAGAATTTATATGAGAAATATTATCCCTAAACCCTAAATCTATAACACTATGTAGCTAGGAAACATTTTTTTAGTTGTAAACTATTATTGGTAACACTATTTTTCTTCATCTTCTTAGTTTTGGTAAAAGCTATTGTGTCTATCTAGATTTTCTAACAAAAAAATACTATAATTTCATTGAAAGTAACAATTATTTCAATAAATTTATTTAGAAATATGTTCAAATGATTTCATTTTATGAAAATTTGATAATATCATTCTACTATAATAAAACTATAATCTCCTTATACTTCCATTGTCTTAATACACTAGATTAATATGTAACTTTGATTTTTTATTAAAAAAATACAAATTGATGAATAAATAATCATTTAAATAATAAAATTATTATTTTTCATCTCCACACATATATCAAGTCTTGTACCTTTAAAAAATTGAATTAAAATAAGAAAATAATAATTTTCAAATATTTTCAAATAATGTGCTATCTTAATTAAAAATATGAATCCACAATCTAAATTAAAATAATTATATAAAACTATTTCTTTGTATTATAATATACTCCATATAAATTAAAATCATAATATGAAATTTTTTTAGAACAACAATAAGCTAATGGATATTAACTATAGTAACAAATAAAAAATAATTGCTTCAAAACAAGTATTTAAATTCATTTCTCCCCTTTGAAATCAAATGATAGTTTACAAATTTGTTTTGTTTAATTTTAATCAAGCTATATTTATTTTTGTTCCCTTTGATATGATTTTGAATAAGTTGTATTTTTTATTTTCTCCATTTATTATTATTTGAAGATTCATTAAAAAAGTAAAAACTTATTTTAATAATTATATAGAAGAAAGTTGTTTCATATTTATTTAAATGGAAGCCTTTTTAAAATACATTTTGTTTACTTGAGACATAATTTTGAATTTTTAATATTATTGAATAATATACAAATGTATATTTTATGAATTTACAAATCCCTAGATCTATATATCAAAGTAATATTATTATATCAAAACCACTCCAAGATGATAAGACACTAAAGTATAACTTGTAATGATATTTTACATCTAATAAATGAGTTATTATTATCATCGATGTTCATGAAATAAAAAATTATTTTCACACCAACTAATTCTACATAAAAGTTTCAATGACTTTTAAAAAAAAGCACTTTAAAATAAAATATTAAATCACATCTAACACTATTGTATACCCAATAAGGACTTGGTGCATGGTTCCCTTATTTATATTTAAAAGGTAATTTAATTGTCGGTTGACAAAATTTGTTGTTTAGGATTAAAATAGTAAATTTGGGCATGGAATTCAGTGTTAAGAGACTGGTTTTTGAAAAATTATTTAAATCTTTAAAACATAGGGTACGGTGCAAGAATTTTTTTAGATGATTTAAAATGATAATGTGTTTATCTGAAATGTATTTCAATAGTTTGTAAAATGTTAGTATCTCAATAAGTTAACTAAGGATAGAGGGCATGATTTTTTCATGATGTAATCTCTAGTACCATTTTTTAAATTTATTAGGTGGAATAAACACCTACCACCATTATTTTTGCTACAAATTGTTAGTACAAGGTTAATACATGAATTCAATGCATTAGTTATAGTGGGAAATGGCTCATGTCCAATCAAGTTAATGGTTAAATCACTTTGAGTATGCATTTAATACAAGGGGGACATACTTTATCATTAAGGATTAACAAAATAAGTTTGGTAATAACACATGGTAATCTGAAATAGGGTCAAAGTCAGTAGTTGAAAGGAAAGTCCTTGAAAAGTACACAATGTTAGGACATACATGTTTCTATCTTTAATGTTTTATAATTTTAGGATGATAATGTTTTACTCTTTAATATTTAAAACTTGTATGAATTAAAGGAAAAGGCATTAAAAACAATATGATTTTAAGTTATTTTTAAAAACTTTAAAAGGTAAATTATATTTTAAAGTTATATTGTATGATAATAGTTTGAGGTATTATAATATTGTAGCATATAAAATCAATATATTGATTAAAATTTGAATTTAAAGAGTTATTTTTTATTTAATGAATAATTGAGTTTAATGGTTGTGTTTTTCTTATATTATAATATGTTAAAAATTAAATAAATACTAAGGAAACTTCTAACACTAATAATGGAGAGATGAAGAGTCACCCTCCATTACTGATTTTGGAATCTCATCCTTTCATTGGTGCCTCTTGGTTCTCTATTTCATCTTCATTTTATTTGGTTTATTTTCTTGAGTTTGTTTATATTTCATGCCCTTGTGATGTGTGATGATTCTTTGTATCTGTTAGAACTTGTTTCTTTTTCATTTAAAGTGCATATGTTACCTTTGGTTCCTTCCAATTTTTTGTTATTTATATATTATTCTAAAGGTTTCGATATAAGTTCCCTTATCTCAATAATGATTTGAGTGAATATTTAAACTCAATTTTGAGCAATGATTAGAATTTATTGAAATAAAAATTCATAGAATATTTTTGAAGGAAGGATGGTGCAATCATGGTCATTGGTCCTAATGAAGTTATTATTTACACCATGAATTTTATATATTATCTCATTCCTTACTCCCTCTCTACACACCTTACATAATTTCAAATAAAATAAAATATTTTTTAATTAGGAAATAAATAATATGATACAAGTTGTCATCAAAAGAAGCTAAGGATTTATTGGGTTCAAAGATTACATAGAATGTTTAAGGATAGATTCTCTCTCTCTCTCTCTCTCTCTCTCTCTCTCTCTCTCTCTCTCTCTCTCTCTCTCCTCTCTCTCTCTCTCTCTCTCTCTCTCTCTCTCTCTCTCTCTCTCTCTCTCTCTCTCTCTCTCCTCTCTCTCTCTCTCTCTGTGTGTGTGTGTGTCTGTCTGTCTGTGTGTGTGTGTGTGTGTGTGTGTGTGTGTGTGACTAGAGACCAACAAAACTTTTTCCCTTAATGAAAATAAAACATTCCACATATTTAAATATGGACATAGACATATGTACATGCTTAAACAAAATTTTCTTATGAGAAATTCCATAATTAATCCTGGTGGATTAATATGTTTAGGGTCAATAAGTTACAATACCTATAACATGTCTAGGGTTAAAATCATGGAATGTGTTGGTTATGGGCCCATGAAATGGTGAATCTTTTAATTTTCTCTAGGAATAAAATAGATCTCACAATTAGATTTATAACACCTGAATACTAACATAATGCTTAAAAACATGTCTTATATAGCATTGAATTAAAATCGTTGTATGTGTCTAGTCATTAATTTATTATTGATTTAAATAATATATATTTTTTAATTAATTAAATTAGTTTTCGTATTAATATTTATTTTATTTTTATAAAATCATGGTTTTAATGAAATACTAATCAATACCACTAAGGACATTTGATAATTTATACCATTTTAATCACATGTTTGAGTTAAAATTTTAATTTCCCAACAGATAGATGAGTTGACATAAACTCAATCCTAATGAGAATATGATTATTCTTCCCACACTTTGCTTACTATCTAATTATAGGTTTATTAATAAAACAGCCCAAAAAATAGGTTTTTTCAACTTGTTATGTTTAGCTAGGACACTACTTATTCTTATTGTATGACGTAATGACTAGGCACATGTGTGAGTTGGATTTATAGTCCATGTGGAATATTTTTGTGCTCTCACTATATCATGAGTTGTAATAGGACTGATTTATCATTTAGTACCACATTAAGTTTTCTTATGCACTTGTGATCTCATAGGTTACAAGGGATATTTTAAAGTTCTTAGGGGTTTTGAGGCTATGGGATAACTATTTCATGCCATACATCATCATCTCAAGTGACGTAAAATTTTTAGCTTTTGTAGTGTCTTTTATAAGGTAGGTTTGGCTTGGCATGTTAGCCATGTGGTTTAATGTTGTGAATTTTTAATGCTTGCATTTCCTTTTAGGTGACTAAATTTTAGAAACGGTTTATGACTCACTTGATGTCATGTGGTGAATTTTTTTGCACTCAAAGTTTCATGATTTATATTAAAATTAAAAGGGGATGTATATTGATGGGTTTATGAGGTGATCTAATTCATCCATGTGTCAGTTTATTTTAGCCTAAAAAATAAACATACACTCACAATATTTCAAGGATTTGATCCTTAGAATGATGAAAAATAGTTACATCCTTTTAGGTGATACAATTATATGACTTCAAAACTTCAAAATCATGGTGAGAACTCATGATAAGTTACAAGACTGTAAAATTATGTTTTAACAAAAAGGGGATATGCTCCCTACTTAAATTTAGTGTTGGATAAGTAAAATATAAGTTATTGTATTTAAAATTTTAATTCAAATGACTAAGATAAAAATAAATTTAGTTTCCTAAGGCTCAAATAATAATTACATTCTAAGACAAATTCAAAGCCCAAATGTCTAAGGTAATTAAAGAGGAAAGATTTCCAACTTGAAAATAGAAAGGATTAGCCATAAAATGCTTAATATTAATTCTTAAAAATAAATTTTTAAGATAAATTTAATGAATTCATATAATATTTATTCATTAATGGGCTTATATAATTCTAATTTTACAACACCATTTCCCTATCATCGAAATGGATGTATTTCAACTAGAACAATCTAATGCAGGATCAATAGTTAACACTTGTAAATTTGACACATAATGGTCAATATGAGTCAAAAAGTCATGATATAATAGGTATTAATGATGATAATATGACCTAATTTAATCATTTAAGGGTGATAAATTCATAAAAATATCATATGGACACTTCTAGCTACTTGTAAAGGTTTTCTTGCCACAAACTTATGTTTAAATAGTCAAATTGCCTTGTAAGGCCTATAAGCATTAGATCCTGGTTCTAAGGTTATAATTACTTAATAAATATTAATATAAGGTTTATAAATAATTTAAATTTTATTTATACTCATTCAAAGGTATTTTCCACCCCACACCATCTAGAAATAAAAAATCCTATGTTGGAAAAAGGTAAAACAAATATATTCTGAGTTAAATCTTGGTAGTTGAGAATATATGATCTTATTTATCAAAGATATATGTTAATAAAGTATGATATGATTTACTATAATGTATAATATTATAAAATACATTTATATGTCTAATAAGATTGAGATATTTGATAAGAAGGGGATTAGGAGATTAAAGGAATACTAATGTCTGAAAATTAAAGGTATGCAAAAATATGTAAGTTCTTATTTGTAAGTATAATTTTAATTAATAATTATAATAAAAAAATTATTTTATATATAATAACATGTTATTATACCCTTATATGGTATATATACTTATTTTTAAATGTATGTTTTTGATCTCTTGTGTAAATAAGATGAGTTTATGAAACTATGTGTGAGAACATAAAGTTTTGGGTTGTATTGGACTCTATAAATGTGTTATTTAATGTTATTTTATATATATTTATGATAATAAAAATGTTTAAAAATATATTATGTTATTCAATACTATTATTGAAGTTTAATTATGCATTAAAATTATACATACTTTATGCACTATCGTTTATAAGTTTGTGGTCTCCTGCATGATTATCTAAAAGGAACTTAATGTTTGAAGTTCTAAAATGCCCATGGAATCAAAAATATGAATCCAATTTGTATAAAATTTTATAATAATAAATTATGAGATGATAATATTTTTTTTATAATTTATTATAGGTATTGAGACATTGAGAAACAAGAGAAATATATGATTGTGTTTTAGGTCTGAGTGTCATAACAAAAAAATTCAAGGTTTAAGAAAAGGAAAGACCCATAAATTTTAAATAATAAGTCGAAATGATCTAAAATTTGGTGATAATATTCCATTGTATGTCATATAACTATAAAATTTTATTTATTAAGTCATAAAATTTTGTCCAAATCCATATATGGCTGACTATGTCATTCATGCCTATGAAAGACAATAAAATAGAAGGTTTTGCAATATGGAAACTTGCATATTTCATAAATTATTATCTAAAAATATTGGAAGCATTTACCAAACCTAATAAATTTTAATATTAAGATAGCATAGGTGATAACATGTTTTAAAACATTTTCTAAAGAATCTTATGGGTGAATATGTATGATAGGATTGTGTATGGAAAAAAGGGTATAAGAATTTAAAAGTTACATAGATTGAATTCAAGACATAAAACTGATATAAATTTTAATATGAATGTATAATAGAATATTATAAAGGGTTTTATATCGATTTAAGTCATGATAACAATATTTTGTTTCCATAATGGATAGATGAATGGGTTATAAGACATAAAGAGACCAAGTGTTAGATAAATTGTCTTGGAAAGTATTAGATAATTAAGTGAATGATAACATTTATGTTATAAAGGATTCATTTAGAAATCAATATAGGACGATAGGAATAAATCATAGATGTTATATTGATTAAAATTTATTGGTCTTATATAACGAATACATAAACAATAAATCCATTAACATTGTTAGTAAGAGTAGGCCTATTTAATAATGTTTACATACCTAAAAAATATAAGTTTAAGTTAGTGAAGTATAACTCAAACAAAACCTAATTTGGTTTTAATAAATATTGGCCAATATAAATATTAAACACATAGTGTAAAGGATATCAATATTAAGACAAAGCTAAATATAAGTTTTAAAAATATGGGTATGGGCCTAAATAATATCAGTCATTAAGACCTTTTATGGAAATGGTATTGAAGATTATGATAAAATTTTGCTATAAAATATTTAGAATAAGATCCTAAAGATTTGATAATTTTGTTGACATTCTAATTATACAATGATAAGTTATTGGAAATTAAAACAAAACATTATGGGAAGTCAAATCCATTAAGACTTAAGGAGGAGGTAAAAGGGAAGGGAGGTTTAAAGTAATATAAAGAGATTATGAGTATTAAGGGTAATACTGTAAGTGATTTCTCAAGTAGAAGATACAAGTTGAAAAAACATGGATAATTTTTCACTATACCAAGGTGAAACAAATGTAGGTGAGACACAAGATGAAACAAGGTGAAAAGGACTTCCTAAAATAAGAATAGAGAGAGTGAATAAATTAATAGGACGACCTAGAGATAATAATTAAATAATATAAAAGAGAGGAAATGAAATAAAAAAGTAAAGAGAAGAATATTTTAAATGGGAAATTGATGAATTAAAGAGACATATGGCATTGATGAGGCTCATCGTATAAAATATGAATAACCCATGGTATATATGGGATATGAAGATAAAGGTAAATGGCCAATAAAGGTGATAGTTGAGAGAATAAAAAGGCAAAGAGATAAATTTGCCTTATGGAGAGAGATAAATTTGTAGTGTAAGCAAATTGAAGATAATTTTCATTTTGAAAATCAAAGAGATGATTAGATGGACATCTTCATTTGTCATATTAAAGTGGGAGAAATGTTGGGAGAATCAGATGTGGAAGAAGAAATGTATCAAGTATCCACTCAAAAGGCTTTGTGGCCTTAAAAAAATTCATCAAACATTTATTTTGATGTTTTTAAAGTAGGTAAATAAGTTGGTTAGGAGAATGAGGCTATTTAGCCAATCAATAAGCTCATAGACTAAGATGAGGAAGCACTTTAGGGAATAGTGTTTAGGTCAAAACAAAATAAAGAAAAGGCTCATTGTAGGGCCTTGACCCTTGAAGAGAGTCAAGGAAATCATTTATGAATCAATATGGGTGAAAATTATTTAATATTAAATTTACACAGATAAGGAAAGTGGTAGAGATGAATACAATGTAATACAATAAATAATTGGGATAAAATTAAAAGAACACAAATAAGAATAAATGTATGATGGTAAAAAATTTAAAAAAAAATTGCATAAATAAATCAAGAATACAAAAGATATATTTTTTCCCTTGAATATTAGTGATGTATCTGATTTTTTTGATATTATGTCAATTGATAATGAAGAATATCTCTTGAAAGAGATATGTAACTTTGAACAATATATTTCATGTAATGGAGGGTTTCTAAGAGAGTAACAAAACAAGGAATTTGTTTATGAAATCTTGGAACAATTTAAAGAAGAGATGGTAACTTTGGATCATGCCATAAATAATTGATAAGAAGATAAAGTCTGTTAAAAAACAATAGTTAAGGAGATGGACACTTGATATGTGACAATGACGTCTCAAGGAAGAGAAAATCTAGTTAACAATGCAGATTTCATGCTTAACCAACAATTATATAATCTAAAAGAGAATGAAGAGATGTCAAAGTTTAAATTTTTTATATCTCATGTTTCATTATATTATATATGTGAAGGTATAATAGATAAGGATGCGAAGTGTATAGAAAATATATTTCTAGTAAGATTTGAAGTTAATAAGATGCAAGCTATTATCCTCATTTAATAGGGTAAATATGCAAAGAGAAATATTAAAGAGAATATAAAAGAATAATATAAGGACCTAGGTTAAATCATTTGAAATTAGCTAAATGTATTTTGTTTTATATCAAAGGCACTAAAAACTTTGGTTTATTTTATTTAACCATCGATAATGCCAATTTATATGGTTATTGTGATGTTGACCATGCTAGTGGTAATTTAGATCACAAATCCACTTTTGGATATTTGTTGAATTTTTTTGTAAGTGTTATCAGTTGGAGAAGTAAGAAATAACCAACTATCTCTCTCTCTCTCTTCTACAGAATCTCAGTACATAAGTGTCATGGAAGCTACTAAAGAAGCCATGTGGTTGGGAAGGTTGTTGGGAGAGCTTCATTTGGATGTTTCTTAGAGTACCATCCTTCATTATGAAAACCAAAATTATATATCTCTAGTGAACCATCAAGTTCAACACCAAATAAATAAACACATTGAAGTTCATATGCATTTTATTTGAGAGACAGTCCCCAATGGTGATATTAATCTATAGCTCTATCCTATGAATGAATAAGTGGTAGATATCTTCACAAAAACACTTGGTGCTACAAAGTTTTAACAGTTTCATGTAATTTTTGGCCTCTTGGAGTTTCCATTGAGGGGGAGTATGCATGACAATTCCACTTCCTAGTGGCCACATATTTATTCTTTTTCTCTATACTTATTATCATTGTAAACATTGTGTGGAAGTTATATCATTTAAGTAAATTTCATGTGGAAATTTTATTTTTGTACCCTAATATGTCAAAAATCATAATTTATAATGGAGGTCATCATGTTATAAAAGGCTCAAAAGTGGTTTTTCATAAGAAACAATTAGATATAATCTCACAATCATCTAGCCTAAATTTAATTTTTTGTTGTTTATGTATTATAATTCTTTTTTTTTAAAGGTGAATTTTGTCATGATGAAGGTTTTAAAATCCATTAATTTTTCACATAGTATAATTCTTTTATAAGGACTATGGATTTTATCCCCACTTAGCATTAAGGGGGAGTGTTAGAGCATTTTATGACTAAGTAGTGATTATTTAGCCCTTGGTCTATATTATGTGATTTATTAAATATTAATAATATATTATTTTTTAACATGAGTTAGAAACCTCATGAAAATAAATAATATTATTATAATTATTTAATAATTACCAATATTTTATTTAATGAGTCTTTGAGATAGTTGGCCCTGTTATTCACAATGGTCACCTCCATTCAAAATTCACTATAAAATAGGGTTTACACCTATTGGTTATTATATTCATATTCATGGGAATTTAATCAAGAGTTTTCAGAAGGATATTTTGGAGAGGATAAGTGAGAAGAGAAGTTGTATTGGGGTAAAATTATTTTTTGATATATGAAAATCACTTTTGGCGTGTTTTGTAACCTCATAGAGGTTTTACATGGTAAATATTGTCTCTATGTATATTTGATCTCTATTTAATGATTTGCTTATCAATCTTGTTATAGATCCATGTATGATTTTTTATTTCTTTCTTGAAATCTAGAAGCAATAATAACAACATATGAGATATCTAGCCTAGTAATGGTTTATGCGAATATTGAAGTGGTGATTATTTAACCCCTAGTCATTAAATGTTGTAACACTCCCCCTTAATACTAAATGGGGATAAAATCCAAAGTCACCATAAATTAATTATAAATGTCAATGCATTGCACTAAATGACATGCTCATCTGATATTCTATGTGATTCTAAAGACATCTCTGAAAGAATTCACTTAGGAGATAATTCTTTTTTTAAAAGCATCTAAACAAGGAAAAGCAAAACTTTTAAATGTTGTTATTAATGATGTTTTTTATCTATGTAATCTTAAAAATAATTGGCTATCTTATTCTCAACTTCAAAATCATAATTTAATTGTAGAATTACTTAAATATAGTTGGTATATTAGAAATAAATTTAGTTCATTGATTCTTAAAGTTGTTCAAAAGAATGGTTTATATAACTTTTCTCCTTCTTCTGCATGTTTATTTTGATCGCATAATAATAGTAAATCTCAGTTATGGAATGAAAGATTAGGTCATGTTAATTTTAAAGGTTTACATGGTATATAGAACAATAATCTTGTTTTTGGACTTCCTTCTATCCCTTCTTATCATGAAAATTGTGAGGGTTGCTTATGTGGTGAGTAACATACTAAACCCTTTTAAAAGAATCATGTTGGGAATTCCTCATATCCTTTAAAATTGATTCATAGTGGTGTTTTCGGAGCTATTAAAGTCATAGCTCTTAATATTTATTTGTATCCTATTATTTTTATTGATAATTACACTACAATCATATGATATTTTTTTATTAAAAATAAATATAATGTATTATATAAATTCAAGAAATTTAAATCTAGTTTTCACAATGCAACTATATTTTATATTTAGAGATTAAGAACTGATAATGATGGTGAATATGTTAGTAAAGAGTTTGATTTTTTATGTATTATTTATGGTATTTAAAAGGAACTAAAAAATCTCTATTCCCCTTAGCAAAATAGTATTGCTAAAAGGAAAAACTACACCATCATAGAAATGGTTAGAATAATGTTGTAATCTACAAATGTTCCTAAAAATTTTATGGGCTAAAGCCATGAGCATTTTTCATATTATGAATATGATCCCTACTAAAGAATTGCATATTTCTATCCCTCTACAAATGTCCACTAAAAATAGACCTAGTATGGCTCATCTCAAGATTTTTGGAAGTCCTACTTCTATCTTTGTCCCTAAAATTAAGAGAAAAAAAATTGACCCCACTTCATATTCTTCAATTTTTATATGATATAGAACTAATACAAAAGGTTTAAGATTTTGTGATCCCTATAAATGTTAGATTCATGAGAATATGAATGTTTTTTTTCTTGAAAAATCCTTTTAGATTAATGATCCCTCTATGGAACCTTCTTAGTGTTTTTCTACTAATGAACCTAGATCTCATGTTTCTCGTAGGGATGAATTAGATGATCTTAAGGAAGTTGATCTAGCTTTGGATAGCTTAGGGTCTAAGGAACCCCCTATGTTTCATGTTTAATCTAAAAGACCTATATGGGTAGATTCCCTAATTCAATTTTCTAATATTGATAATCTTAATAAATTAACAAGAATTAATCATTACTATCATGTATTAATGACTATATAAGAATGTGAACCTCAATCATTTAATAAATCCACTCAAGATGATAGATGGAATGTTACTATGCAAGATGAATATAATGTCTTAATTAAAAATTAGAGTTTGGACATTGTCCCGCATCCAACGAAAAGGCATATTATAATTTTTAGGTGGATTTATAAGATAAAATATAATTGAATTAGTAAAATTGACAAGTTTAAAGTTAGATTAGTAGCTCGCGAGTTTAATGAAAAACATAAGATTGGCTATGTTGAAACCTTTTCTGCTATAGATAAAATGAGTGCTATTAGACTTCCTATTGCTCTTTCAGATCAAAATGATTGGGTTATCCACCAAATGGATGTCAAGAATACATTTCTAAATGGTTATTTAGAAGAGGAAATCTACATGACTCAACCTAAAAGTTTCACTGAATATAATAGAGACCATTATTTATGGAAGTTAAATAAATATTTGTGTGGTTTAAAACAAGTTCCTTGAGCTTGGTATTCTAAAATTAATTCTTTTTTCAAAGAATTGGGTGTTTCTAACTACTTCTCAAGTAATTATCTCTTTGTTAAAGTTGAAAATTATCATTTTCTTCTAATTCTATTATATGTTGATGATTTATTGATTACTAGTGATCTAACTAGTTTAATTCATAAATATAAAAATAAACTAAGTTAAATATTTGAAATGATTTATTTAAGAATTGTATATCATAATTTAGGAATGTCTATATTTCATGATAAAAATTCAATTAATGTGTCAAAATCTCAATATACACATAATCTTCTTGTTAAGCTTAACAAGTTTGATTGTAAATCCACCACTACTATTAAAATTGGTGTTAAACTTGATCCTAAACCTATATGTGAAAAATATAACCATAATTTATATAGATAACTTATTAGAAGTTTGATTTATCTAACGATTACTAGGCTAGATATTTCATATGTTGTTAGTGTTGCTTTTATATTTATGAAGGATCCTTATTTGGATCATTAGAAATTAAGTAAACGTATTCCTCATTATATGAAATGAATTGTAAACTATGGTTTATTTTACTCATCTATTGATAATGCTAATTTATATGGTTATTATAATGTTAACCATGGTGGTTATACTTTAGATCATAATTCTACTTCTAGATACGTGTTTATGTTTGGTACATGTGCTATCACTTAGAGCAATAAAAATCAACCTACTATCTCTCTTTCTTTAATAGAAGCTGAGTACAAAGGTGATATGGAAGTTGCTAAAGAATCCATGTTGATTTGATGACTGTTTAGAGAAATTTCTTTGTTTCTTTAAGTGCCATCCTTCATTGTGATAACCAAAGTTTTATAGCTATGGCAAAAAATATAGTGCAACATCAAATAACTAAACACATTGAAGTTTATGTGAATTTGATCCAAGAGAAAGTCTTCAATGTTGATATTAATCTATAGATGAACAAGTGGTAGATATCTTTATTAAAGCACTTGGTGCTACCAATTTTTATCAATTTCATGCAATATTGTGCTTCTCAAAGTTGCCATTAAGGGGGAGTCTGCATGAAAATTCCACTCTTTGATGACCATTTATTTCTTCTCTTTATTTATACTTCTTCTCATTGTAAAGCATTGTAAACTTAATGTGGAAATTTTACTTTTATACCCCAATACATTAAAAAACATAATTCGTAATGGAGGTCCTTATGTTATAAAAGGATCCAAATATGCTTATTCAAATAAGATTTTAAACATGTGATAAGTTAGCGTGCAAATAAAAAAGTGGAGTTAAAATTAAACTAAATCTAACCAAATTAAAAAAAAATGGATTTTGGGGTCTTAAACACATATCCTCCAAGATTAAAAAATATTAACAAAAAGACAACCTAAAACCATTTTAAGACACAAGTTGAAAATTTACATGCAAAATATAATATTTAAAAGCATTTTATCTAATTTTTAATAAAATAGAAATAAACTTTTCTATGTTGCATGTAATCTTAACTAGTAAAAAATAAAATAAAGGTTTTATCTTTTAGTGAATAAATACATTAAATAAGAATGGGGACCATAGGATCGAAGTGGAATTTAAATAATTGAAAAAAATAATAGATTTTAAATACTTTCTTTTAATTATATGAATAAAATTACCTATAGTTGTTGCCTGGAGATTAATGGTGCCTCATGGAGATTTTAGTAGGTAACTCCTTGTACAAACCTCTACTTACCTTGAAATTTTGGAAATTTTTACATTCTTAAGACATTAAGACTATTAAAAAATGGTTTT
>JARHVA010007602.1:467500-565000 GCA_037957365.1 Torreya grandis | reverse complement strand
TTCATGGTATGTTTGTTGTGATTTATTTATTTAATTAATAACTATTTTTTAATAGTTCTTCACCTATAAAACATAGACTGGGAATGCAACCATTGTGAGGTGGGTTAAGATAGAGTTTATTTTGACCATAATTATATAAAATCCTTTCATATTTGATGCAAAAAGTCATAGGAAATCCATAGTTGGACTAAACCTATTTGTGTTCAAGTAAATTTTACTTGCAGTTTCAATTGATCTATTTTCCATATTTTTTTAATTCCTTGAGATAATGATAATGTTTATTGATTGTATTTTGTAGTGTCTTATTTATTATTTATTTTATATATTTTAGCAATTAATAAATGGTCAAATGAAAATGTTAATACATTTAAATATTTTAGGAAGTAGTTTTCAATAAACATAAAAACAAAGTCATGTCTCTATGTAATTATGGTAAAAATTAGGTCATTTATATTTGGCATGGTTGTGCACCCCCTAGGTATATATTGGATATTATTTATGATTTTTTTAAAAATTTTATTAATTAAATTGACAATATTTTTACTTGACCAATGCATGGCACATGCTAAAATCAAAAGAAACTAAACATATCCATTCTGTATAAATGAATATGCATAATTGATTGGGTAAAAAACGTATAGATTATTATATTATATGTTTATCTTAGTAGGTGAGTGTTCTTTTTTCCTTTGATGGAAAGGAAATTATTTTACCAGGTTTGTTTTTTTCATATAAATTAATAATTTATGATATATTTACTTTTTTTTTGGAAGATGTCAAATGTATGTAAAAATTTAATTATATATTGAAAATAAAAAATGGAAAAATGTTTAGTAGCAAATCTTAGATGAATTTTGATTTATATCTAAGGAATGAGTATGTCTTAGAATAATTTTAAGTAATATGTAATTTACTAAATCACATAATTATATCACAATAAAAGTAGATTTTATACAATATTTGAAGTCAAAGCATAGTTCTGAATAATTTATAATTATGAGAGAAAAATATTAGGAAAAAAATGAGATGTTATATATTTTATAAACCATGAGTTTAAATGTCATAAGGTTTTATTTAAAATAAATATGAAAATGTCAATTAGACCTAAGCCTAAACAAGACATTAAATGAATAAAAATAGATGATAACAACATGATGACAATTATTCTCATTTTTTTATATACACATGTCATAAAACTTAGGTTGTAGATTCATATTAAGGGGTCACTTGTTACCTGTAAAAGTTCCCACCTCACTACTTATAGAAATTGCCCATTATTCAATTCTAGCTACTCCTTTCCAATTTGTCTCATCTAATTTATTAAACACCTACCCCAGATAGAAACATTTAATTTCTCAACCAATTCATTTTTCGTGGTTAGGCCACCTATATAAATATCATCCTGAATCTTTAAGAAGATATTCTTGAAATTATCTTCAATAAATAATTCAATCCCAAAATATAACACACCAGCTTAGCCCACATCTAGAAAATGTTTCATAGCTAAACATGAATGAGAATAAATATTAGTTCTAATGGGTATTTTACATTTATCACATATTTTTACTATTTAATAATTCAAATCAAAACTATTTGATCTTAAAATGGCCTTATCCTACTCAAAATGTTGTATGGATGCTTGAAAAAATCAAAGATGACATCTTTGCTTTTCACATTAACTTCTTGAAAATTTTAGTTAGACTTAGAAGTACGCACTAAATTTGTGTCTAGGTCACTGGCTTTCTTAAATTAAGAGTCCTTCAATGAGTTCCACTCCACCTTAGCATCCTCTAGCTCAGCTACACATGGTGGATAATTTCTTATTCTAGTTAGGGGTTATACCTTTTAAATCATCTTGGATTGATCAGAAAGTTGGTGTAAATATTCATCATCCATGTCTTCAATGTTTTTTCCATTTCAACATGCTGGAGTTTAAAATATAAAATAATATAGAAATGTAAAATTCATATAAAAATTATTTTTACATGTTAGAAAACACTAAACCCTTATGTTAGAATAATGTTATATGTATTTTCATCCAAATGAACAAATTTTATTTTACATTTTAAATAGCAAGACTAAAAGATAATAAATCTATACATTTACTTCTAGAGATGATAGAAAAAGATACCAATTCTTATTCATACCAATGTAGATATTTTATAAGAATGAAAATATTTATTAAAAAAAAAACAAATTATAGTGCTTTTTATTAATGAAGGTCATATCACAATGTTTTAGATTATGGTAAAATCAGGTTTTGAAGGAACCCCAAAACCCTTTAATAGAATCAAGAAAGATAAAGCATTAACAACCACTAGGAAAAGTAGTCATAAAACCTACTACAGCACAACATCAAAATCAGGTTTTATAGGGACCTAAAACCACAAACATAGACCAATAAAATACCCAAGTTTAACAAGGACCTGAAACCTCAAAGAACATACAACATAGGGTAAAGAATGCAAAAATATATATATCATTAGCATTCTACCCTAGCCAATAATGGAAGTTGCCATTGCAATAACGACACACAAGCATTTACCGAGACATTAAAATTTTGCAAAATACCTTTAGTTTCTCTGCCCCTTTGATTTGGCAAAGACACCATTAGATCTAGAAATAATGATGGCCGTAGCCATGTCAAGAAAAAGGTTGTGCTCCACCATGCCCTCAAACCCTAAAATCACATGGCCCATAGCCCTAGCATCCTTACAATAGCAGATGCCCCTTGTCAAACACCAAAACCACATTGTTCAAGCAGTTCCATGCCCTGCTTATGAGATCCATGTTCTATGCCCTGATTACGATCTATAGCTTCAATAATCACCTCAGGAATATCCCATCGTATTTGTATAGAACCGAGGCATGTAGGATGTTAGACATGTTTTGAGCGAAGGAGATTTCCCCCAGGTCTATTTTCCCACCCATCATCTTTTGTAGCCATGCCTCTATAGGGGTGGCCTTCAACAGGAACCCTAAATTACGCATTCCCACAAAACTGACATAAACCCCCAGTCATGGAAATAGTAATCCATCACTGCCCATGGGGTCATAGGGTCGAACTCCACCACCTCCACCCCTCACTACGCCAACTGTGCCTGGAAGTACCTACGCACACCCTTCACCTTGGCTATGACGGTCAGACACGCACAGGATTTCAAACCATAGTTTTAGCTCAAGGACATGCGCGATCCCTCCTCTGTCATATCACAATGTTGATTCCTTGAATTTACATATTCAACAAAAAGATGTTAAAATTTATAAACACTTAATTAGATAAATGAATATTAAAATCATGTACTTTATAATTCATACATGAATTAATATCAAAGTCCAAACTCACTACTTTAATTCAACCAACTCACTGCTTTGCATTAGTATCATGTAATTTATTCAACACTTATCCCATTTTGAAACATATAACATGATATACCAATTTATATTTTTTGTTTAGAACCCCTTTACCAATATGATCATGAATCTTTACCATGATGTTTTTCAAGTTATCTAAAATAAATATTTCAATCCCAAGACCTAAAGCCACCATATTACACATTTGGAAAGTTTTTCACATATAAATATGACTGTGAATAAATATTAATTTCAATTGTTCCTTTATAGTTACCAAAAACATATAATAATGTATATTTAAATTAAACACTAGTTGCTCCTATAATGTCCTTCTATTGATCAAAATTTTGTAGTAATTTTTATTTTTCTTTTATCTTTACCATAAATGTATACTTATGTATCATTCACAAAACCACTACTTGATCCTAAAATGTCCTTATATTAATCAAAATTTGGTAAAATATTATTGAATAAAATCAAATATATCATCTTTGATTTTCATATTCCCTTCTTAAAATAACTAAATAGACTTATAGGTACATACCAATTTTGGCCTTTTGATCTGGGTCATTGTTTTTCTCAAAGCAATAATCCTTCATTAAGTTCCACTCAACCATAGCAACCTTAAACTAAATTACACATGCGTGGATAATCTATTATTATAGTAACAAGATGTACCTTAAAAATCATCTTGGATCTATTGGAATGTTTGAGTAAATACTCATTATCCATGTCTTATTTTTTTTCCACTTCTAAATATTGATGTTTAAGATGTAAATGAATCTACATATGTACAATTCAAAGGGAAAATTATTTATAAAAGTTATAAATAAACCTACTATTATGGTGGAAAAACTTTATATATCTTTTCTTCTATATGAATAATAGTTTTTTAAAGTTTTAAATAGGAAGACCAAAAAATAGTATATCTATATACATATTTATAGAAAACATAAAAATAAGATTACATCTTTTGAAGGCCAAGGTAAATATTTTGGAAAAAATAAATATTCTAAAAAATAATAATTAGTAGTGATTTTTTATAATAAAGGATGTATGGGTTACTACCTTAAAATTTACATATTCATCAAAAAAATGGTGTTGGAAGTCATAAACACTCACTTCCATAAATCAATTCCAAAAACATATAATTACAACTCCTACATGCATTAGAATTGAAAATATAAAAGATAATCAGGAGGAAAGTATACCACGACACCTTCATTTCCATTGTTATATATAGTGAGTGAAATGGCACATTGAAATGCTAAAAATATAGGTAGCTCACTCAAGTAATCCACATGAATATTCCAAACATAGATAAAATTTGAAAATAAATAAATCATTTTTAATATCTTTGAAATTACATGAATTTTATTGAAGCACTAAGTAGACATAATAAACATGATGATGATGATGATGATGATGATGATGATGATGATGATGATGATGATGATGATGATGATGATAATAATAATAATAATAATAATAATAATAATAATAATAATAATAATAATAATAATAATAATAATAACAATAATAATAATAATAATAATAATAATAATAATAATAATAATAATAATAATAATAATAATAATAATAATAAGTGGTTCAATAAAAAAAATTGGAATGAAAACATAAATTGTCTAAACATTATTTTTTATTTTCCTACTTCCATTTTGATTTCATAACAAGAACACAATTTTATGTCATATTTCTCTAAATCAAAGGAATAACATAAAAATGTCTATCTAGACTCTATTTTAAGGCATACCATATATTTTTCTCAACATGTATTTTTTAGTAACCTATAATATAAATAAAATCAACAAATCAACAAATGTATAAATGGTAACCCAAAAAGTCATCACTTAGAAATGAACTATAATTATAGCATAGTTTTTAGGTTTACTTGAATATCAAAATAGTTTCTATGTATTTTTCATTAATTATAAAAAACTATTGTATAAATTGATATGAGGTATAGAAAAACATATATAATAGTGTAAAAAATAATTTATGCAAAAAATTATAAAACGATAAAAAATAGCATTTCAAAAAAAAAAAAAACAAATATTGAAAAACTACATATTGTTAGGTAGAAATAAGTTTAATAGTTAAGTAAGATGTTGTCTAGGTATAAATTCTATTTAAAACTGAAATGAAAGCACCAAAAAAATATTTTTTATCCCTCTCATATACTATCTAAACATGTGACCTAAATAAAAATCAAAGGTTGAAAAAATTCCAAAAATAATAAGTAGATATAAAATAATAAATTAAGTCAATGTACATATATAATGACTATCATATATGTAAAAACATTATTTTTCATGAAAAAAATATTTATTGTATTTAACATTATTTTATTATTGAATAACTATGAACAAAAAAGAAAACAATGATAAAATTGGATTTGAGTGTTCTATTATGTTTTGATGTTGATAAAAAATGAATACATCAATGGGATACACAAATAAATACAGATTCATTATATAGGAATAACCTATTTAAACATATAATTATGTAAGGAAATTGGTTTTAGTGTTAAAACATCTTTCCAATATTAATTTATTGGTTTATTCAAAATCTCAAAGAGAATTCATAGAATAATAACACTCAGTTGTCTCTATCAAATGTAATTTATAGAGTATGTCCAAATACAATTTGTACTACACAAACATACTAAATTTATCTTTAAATTCCACATCCCATTAGAAATTTTTATTACATGCCAAAGGATGAATATATTACATTTCCATAATCTTCGTCTAGGTCATGTGTTAGTGTAGTGATGAAAAACAATTAAGCCAACCTTTTAGAGGCCATAATTTTTGACCCATAACTCCATTTCAGGTCTTCCACATTTTGAAATGATTGTATCAAAATTTTCAATTTTTACCTAATATCTCTATCCATTTAGAGGTGATTTCAATATTTTTTGGGTGCCAAACATGATCATGAGGGTCTAAAACTAATGTTTTATGATTTTTTCAAGATTTTTTTTAAAAAATAAATTGTATATTTTTAGAATCAGACATCAATTTTAGTTAAATTTTTATAAACATAGGTTAATTTTAGTATTTAGGTTATTTTTGGAAATTTTTAGAGCCATGAACGCTTGCATGCATAACTTACTATAAATAGCGGCTATTAAAAATAAACACTTTTTTAGATTTTAGATTTCTCAAATTTTTACATGTCAACTCTAAATTTAAAAATTATAATTACTTAATCATGATTTAACTTTTTAATTATTTTAAGTCATTCAATATGAATCAATACAAGTTATTTTTCAAAATCTTGGCCTATTGGTAATTTTATTTGTCTTATTAGTAATTGGGTTCATTATCTGGTATTAGAGCAAGTCTAAATTTGGGAGGAGTAAAGAATGGTGAGAGGATGAGCAGGTGATACATAGATGAACTAGAATATACAAGAGCTATAGATGCAAGTTTACCAATTAATAAAGGTTATCACTAATTAGCATTGAAGACTAGGTGGTGATAAGGAAAAAATAAATCATGATAAAGAAGTTCAATAAGAAGAAGAATAGTAAGAGCAACCACCACTAATGGAAGAGAGGATGGCTTAGGATTTGGAGCAAATAAATGAAGGAATCAAGGTTGATGTTTCATATTATGGAGGTAGTTTAAAATTAGAGGTGTTGATAGACTGGATGAATAGCATGGAGAAGTTCTTCAAGTGTAAGACTATGAGAGAAGATAAGGTAATGTTTGGATGCAAAAAATTAAAAAGTCATAAAATGATTTGGTGGGATCACTTGTAGAAAGAGATATAGAGAAAAGCAAAAGATAATATTAATTTGTGGAATCTGTGGGAGAAATTTCTTCCTATAGATTATGTACAAACCCTATACAATATATTTTAGAATTTGAGGTTAAAAGATCATAGTATACAAGAGTATATAGATGAATTTTATAATCTTTCCATACAATTTGAGAATGAAGAAACATAATATTATATGGCTAAAATTTATGTAAATGGTTTAAAATTTTCTATTCAAGATGAATTAAGCATGCATAAAATACTTGGCATGGAGGAGGTTTATCAATTAGCTTTAAAGGCAGAATAAAAAAATAGATAGAATCTAAAAAGAACATCTCTTGGTCTAAGAAGAGGTGGGTCCCCTCCATATAGGGGATTAGTTGGGTTTAATACCACCAGAGATGGGTCTAATACCAATAGAGGTGAATCATCGCATGGTGCAAAAAGGCAAGATGATAATGGATAAGGGTTTCAATAAAAATAAAGATGAAAAGGATTTTAAAGAGGATGAGGTTATGGTAGTAATAGAGGATGGTTTATGAATCAACACATATCTTATGTCTGTTATAGATGTGGAGAAGAAGGGCAAAAAGTATTCAAGTGTCTAGACTATCGACATCAATAAATGAGGCAAGAAGATCACCCAAGAGTGAATCTAGTTGAGGCTGAGATAAAAGATCATAATACTAAAGTTGCATCAATATATTTGGGAGAGAATATCATGATGATAAGAACCATGATCACTCTAAGGAAGAAACAAGTGTAAAATAAGAAAGGCGGTGATTCATGGCTACGATGAAATATTTTTCAAACAAGGTGTACTCTAGGTGGAAAGGTATGCAAAGTAATTATCGATAGTGATAGTTGTGAAAATATGGTTTCTAAAGAAATGATTAAGAAACAAAATATGCAATGTGAAAATCATTCTAATCCTTATCAAATTTCATGGCTTAAGAAATGGAATGAAGTTATAGTAGATAAAATGTGCTTAATCAATTTTTCTATAGGAAAGAGTTATAATGATGAAATATGGTGTGATGTTATTTTTATGACTACATGTCATATATTATTGGGAAGATCATGGTAATTTGATAGCAAAGTAATTCATGATAGAGAAAATAAAGTGTATACTTTTTTGAAAGGTGGCACAAAGGTAGTTTTTTTACCTCTTAAAGAGGAAGAGAAGGTAGAAAGCATCCTTTCTACTAAATAATTTATCCATGATATAAAGGTAACAATTTTATAGTCTACATTAGTATCAGAGACTAAAGAAACAAAAATGGTACCAATACTAACATAAACATCAAGAGTGTTGAATGAATATGCAGATGTTATACCTGATGATTTAATATATGGTTTATCATTGAAGAGAGATATAAAACATCACATAGATTTTATTCTAAGATCAGCTCTACCAATTCAAGTAGCTCACAGGATGAGTCCAATAGAATATATAGAATTAAATGAAAGAGTTGCTAAATTGCTAAGGAAGAAGGTGATCAGGGAGAGTATGATTCCTTGTCAAACACTGGCTTTTCTAATTCCAAATAAAGATGGAGGATGGAGAATGTGTGTGGATAGTAGATAAATTAATAAAATTACAATAAATTGCATGTTTCCTATAGCTCGTTTAGATGATATGATAGATGTGCTTGTATTAATAAAATATTTTACCAAGATTGATCTAAGGAGTGGTTATTATCATATTTGAATTCATGAAGGAGATGAGTGGAAACCTATATTGAAGACTAGGGATGGCTTATATGATTGGATGGTGACACCATTTAGATTATCTAATATACCTATAACATTTATGAGTGTGATGAATATAATGGTACAAGAATATATTGGTGATTTTATGGTTATTTAATTTTTTGATATTTTGATATTCAATAAGACTAAAGAAGAACACTTATATCATTTGAGAATGGTAATGGATTTGTTAATAATGAAAAATTTGTATGGAAATCTAAAGAAGTGAAGGTTTATGTAGAATAGTTTAGTATTTTTGGGATTTGTAATTTCAATGGATGGTGTGAAGAGGGATGAAGAAAGGATAAAGGTAATTGTTTAGTGGCCTATTCCAAGAGGCATTACAGAGGTAAGAATTTTCCATGGTTTAAAAACTTTTACATAAAACTTATTAAAAATTTTAGTAGTATCTTGCCACCAATAATAGATTACATGAGAGGGAAATAATTTACATGGACTATAGAAACCACAAAAATATTTGAATTTTTAAATAAGAAGATTATAGAAAGGCCAATTTTAGAATTACTAGATTTTAACAAGGTGTTTGAGGTTTATTGTGATGCTTCATTTATGAGATTTGGTGCTAAGTTGATTCAAGAAAGAAAGCCAATAGCAAATTTTAGTGAGAAATTGAATGAGGTAAGAATAAAGTATTTTACTTATGATGTTGATCTTTATTCAATAGTACAAGCATTAAGACATTGGAGGAATTAATTGGTGCCTAGGGAGTTTAGACTATTTATAGATCATGAGGCTTTGAAGAATGTGAATACATAAAAAAAAGTTGAATAGTAGGCATACAAAGTGGGTTTCTTTCTTGTAAGGGTATACTTTTGTGTTGAAGCATGGAATAAGAAATGCAATTAGGTAGATGATGGATTAAGTAGGAGGGTAGCATTATTAACAACTTTGGTGAGTGAAGTAGTTGGATTTGAATCTATTAAAAAATTATATGACACTGATCCATATTTTAGAAAGGTCATTGAAAAGTGAAGGAATCCAGTAAAATGTGGGATATATGATATTCATTATGAGTATCTTATGAAAGAAGGAAATATCTTCAATGGAAACAATTGTGCATTCTAGTTGGGTCTCTACGAGATAATATAATAAGAGAATTACACAGTGGTGGTTTGGCTAGATATTTTGGTAAGAGAAAGACAATAGCTTTGGTGGAGGAAAGGTATTTTTCACCAAAGATGAAGAGAGATGTGATAAGGTATGTTTCAAGGTTTAGAATATGTTAGGTGGATAAAGGACATGCCCAAAATACTGGACTTTACATGCCATTACCAATTCCAAGAGGGCCATGCATAGATTCTAGTATG
Source organism: Torreya grandis (assembly GCA_037957365.1). NCBI lineage: Eukaryota > Viridiplantae > Streptophyta > Pinopsida > Cupressales > Taxaceae > Torreya > Torreya grandis. Next base: position 554,777 of record JARHVA010007602.1, on the reverse strand, counting down.
GATTTTGTGTTAGGACTGCGAAACACACAAAGAGGTAAAGATTCAATTTTTATTTGTGTAGATATATTTTATAAAATGGTTCATTTCATTGCATGTAATAAAACCAATTATGCCACTAGATTTTCATAATTATTTTTTATGGATATTTTTAGATTGCATGGTGCTCTAAGAACTACTACTTCAGATAGAGACAAAATTTCTATGTCATGTTTGGAGGACATTGTGGAAGCAAATGGGTACTAAGCTACAATTCAGTAGTACATATCACCAAAAAATATATGGATAGACAATATTTGTGAATAACATCTTGGGAAATTTATTTATATGCATAGTGGGAGAGAAGCCAAAGCAATGGGACTTGGCTTTAACACAAGATGTGTTTACATATAATAGTTCATTGAATAGTTCAATAGGAAAATAACCTTTTTATATTATCTATAGTATAAATCCTATGGATATTTTAGATTTGGTATAATTACCAATTCCACATTAAATTAGTGATGATGCAGAAGCATTTGTAGAGCATATACAATAATTACAAGGAATAAGAAATATAAAGTAGTAACAGATGTTAGAGGAAGATCCAAGGTATTTGAAGAAGAGTTGGTAATTATTTACTTGAGTAAAGAGATATTTCCAAAAGGTACATATAATAATTTGAAGTACAAGAAAATTGGGCCATGCATAATTATGAAGAAATCAATGATAATGCATACAAGGTGAGTTTACCATAGAAATTTGATATATATCTAGTATTTAATGCTTTATATTTATATGAATTTAATAGATAAGATGGTGAAGATGATGAAGATGAATAATTAAATTGGGAGTAACAAGTTCCAAAGAAGAAGAAAGAAAAAATAGTGCAAATTTAGATATGAAGATAATGAGCACAAGGCAAGGGAAATATAATAGATATTTGGTGTAGTGGGAAGGATTGTAGAAAGAAGACAACACTTATATAATGGGAGTTTAAGAATATTGATAATGACAAATGGCAGTAGTATAATCAGACCAACTCATAGGAGCTGAGTTATTTTCAGCCAGAGGAGAATGATGCAAAAAAAATAGGCCAACCTTCGAGAGGCCATAACTTTTGACCCGTAACTTTGTTTGAGATATTCCACATGCCAAAATAACTATATCAAAAGCTTAATTCTTCCCTAATACCACCATTCATTGAGGATTGATTTTCATATTTTTGGAGGCTAAATGTGATCATCTGAGGGTCAAAAAATTAATGTTTAAATATTTTTTTGAGAATTTTCTACTCTTAGAAATTATATATTTTTTAAACCAAATGTAAAATTCAATTAAATTTTTAGAACCATAGGCTAATTTTAGTCTTTGGGGTATTTTAGGAAATTTTTAGAGCCACAAGCACTTGTATTTGAATCTTACTATAAATAGAAGCTGCTAAAAATAGACATTTATTTTAGATTTTATATTTTTAAAATTTTTGCATTATAACTCTAAATTTTTAGTTGAGGATTATTTAATAATTTTTTAGGTTTGTAAGTATTTCAAGTCATTTAATATTAATAAATACAATTTATTGTTCAAAATCTTGGCCTATTGCTAATTTTATTTGTCCTATTAGTTTTTGGGTTCAATATGCAGACACATCACAAGGCCAAAGGCTGGTTGATCGGGATGTGCTTTCCCATAAACAAATGTGATTTAAATTTAATGGGGATTGATCCACTAGTTGAATCAACGATTCATGTATCTTTTTATATGGCATAAAGTTCATTTTGATTTTTTATAATCCATTAAACAAATGGCATTGTCAAGTTATGCTTGTCAGTGATACATTCACCACTAATAATTTTTAATTAGATATAAAAGTGTGAGAGATAAATAATTGAACAATTTAAATTAATACATTTGTAACTGATGATAAATTTCCTCTATATTGAAAAAAATTATATTGATGTAGTTTTTTTTTTCATTTTATGTACACTAAATCTATTTTTTCAAATATTTACATTATTAAATTAGAAATAAATAATTTTTTATATATTTTAGTGTGCATGTAAGGATTCAATATTTAATTTGATGTTTTATTTTTTATTTGATAAGGTGATTAACAGGTCTAGGGATAACCTTAAACCAAGACAAAAGATATATCATTAAATATTGAAATGGGTGCCTCAAAAGGTAGCCCATGTAAAACAAAATAACCTTTAGGTAGATAACCCCTATCATTAGTAATGACCAAATAGGAAACATATAGCCTTCCACTAAATTTATAATTTCATGAAGCATCTACATAACAAAATTAAGATAAAAACCCTCTCAAGAGGTCCATGTGGGACAAAATGATGTGCATGTAGGTTAGCATATATAGCAATGAACCATTCATAGCCTACCACCATCATTTGAAAAACCTATATAAAAATAACACCCTACACCTACTATAAAAATTTTTCATTGGCCCCCCTAAATTGAGGGACATACACGATTCAAGTCTTCTACAATTTTTATTCCTCTAAATTCTTATCCAATTCCCATTCCATACATTTTGTGGTTAATGATATTAAAATTTAAAAATATTTGAAGGGTTGAGATTTATCTTCCACTAAAACCACATTCAATGATTCTACGCTTGTTATTTCAATATATAGATTAAAACTCCTAGCAATTATTGGAATCGAGGTTTCCAAAACTAAGTTTGATCCCTTCTCATTTAGATTTTATGGGTCTACCTTAGAATCCCGTTTTGTGTTGATAGAGTTGGCATGGTCATCATTAAGATTAGGAGGATCACGCTCATCTTATGATGAATACAAATCATCACTCTTACATTCATGGGCATTCAAGTGAGATGGGTAGGGTATAAGTCTGACCACTACGAAGTTTCCTTCTTTTCTTGATGTTTCTATAGTCTTTAGTCAAATGACCTATGTTAAAGTAGGTTACACCAATGGAACAAGAAGCCTTTTCAGTTTAGGGGTTGGGTCTAAGAGTGGTTTCCTACTTCAAAGTCAACATTTTTAGGTAGATCCTTTAAGGTGTTAACATTGACTTGTATTTTGGCAAAGGTGTTTTGAAAAAAAAGTAGTATTTTGGTGCAGTTTTATAAATTTGCCTAAGGAGTTGCCTATGGATTTAAAGATAAATTCAAAATAGAACTGGAAAGGGAGGTATGGTAGGCATAAATTCATACATGTCTTTCATTAAGAGGTTAAATAAGGGCATTGGAGAAGGGGGACTGGGGTTTCATTATTAAAGGGTGGATATTCAAACTCCAAAACTAACTTTGGATCAATTCCTTATCCTCACTATAGTTAAAAATAATAATGAAAAAGGTATTTGTAAAGGGATAAATCTTGATCCTACCTTGCAAGACTGGTTTCTAGTATTTAGATATTCACGCATGGAGTTTTTTGAGTTTTGGTCAGATATTGACTAATATATGTGTGGTTCCATTAGACATGAAGAAATCTTCATGGGTGAGCACATTCTTAGTATCTTCCTTGTTGAAGGTCACCATTATGGCATACAGAGTGGGGTTGACAACCTTACAAGTAGATATATGCATTAGATTAGAGGTCACCTCAAAAAAAGATTTTTAATTTGGATTTGGTCCACCTCATTTGATGTTCTATTAACTGAATCAAAAAGTTACATTAATAACATTTCAGACCCATATCTATTTATGTATTCAATTGATGCTAAATATGTGGTGAAAATACTTTAATTGTTTATTTGCATAGTTTTTTTCTTATTAAATGGGAAATTAAATCCCTAACCTTTTGATAGATTGACACACACATACCAAATATTTGACATGTATGCTTTTTCATGTGAGTTTAACTCAAATTAGTCTCCCTTCATGAGTGTGGTAAGAATATGTTTTTGACTATATTTATCTAATGACAATGATATAATTTTATTTAAATAATAATTATGGTATAAATTATCCATGGATAGTCATATTTGCCTTTATAAGAGGAAACTTATTTTTTTTGCATGCCTTTTTCAACAAAAGGAGTGTGCCCATATATATATATATATATATATATATATATATATATATATATATATATATTCTATGTTTATATTTTATGTAGTAAAGTCCACTCTATAAGGTAGAGAGTCCATACTTTAAGTTACAGTATGAATACAATCCCATTTCCTTCTTTCTTTATATATATATATATATATATATATATATATATAGAGAGAGAGAGAGAGAGACTATGTTTATAATATTTTATGTAGTAAAGTCCACATTCTAGAAAGTAGAGAGTCCATATTTTAACTTTTGGTGTGAATACAATCCCATTTCCCTTATGTTGGTGCATGGCTTGGGATTGCTAGCTTGTGATGCACAATTTGTTGGTTACCATTGGGAATGTGTTGGCCCACTAGAAACCATGTGGTAGATACAAAATCATTAACTTGTATTAAAACACAACAAATTAATCTTTTCATCCTTACACATACATAAATAATGTAAAAATATGCCTAATAGATTTAAGTCATTATAGAAAAAGGTGACTATCTTATTGACTAATTTTTTTCCAATGGACCTTTTTTTAGTGTTTGAAAACTTCTATAATATTATATTTTAAAATCCGAAGTTCTAAGGGTTTCATCATTTAGAGGATAACATATTTGAATTTATTTTATTTCTTACCTATATCCAAATAAAATCTAAACTTTTGTTGTTTTTAATAGAAAGAAAATAAGTATATGAAATGTTTTTGGATACATAGTACTAGTACATTGATGAAGAGACCAACAAAATAAATGTATATAAATAAATAAAAAAGTTTATAATTATATATTAAATATTGGTGTAAAAATATAAAATTACAAGCTTTATTTTTTCCCAATAATTTTTCTTTTTATTTTCAATTATTTAAAAATGCAAGCCATAAAATAAAAGGAAAGGAATTTTAGAAAAATGAATAACCAAAAAAGAAAATTTTAAATTCACTTAATTTTGTTTGTAAATAATAATATTTTCTAATTCAAAATTTATAAACTGCACAATATAAATAGAAATAAATTTCAATTCCACACCTTCATTACATCTCACTACAATAAGTAGTCCTCCGAGAAACAAATATAACAACCGTGTTTAATCAATTTACACACATTTAAAAAAAAATGTACACTCAATAACCATATTATTACACAAATCATATTTAATTATGAATCATTAAAAATACATTAGAAAAATTTAATGGAAACATGCACTTGAAACAAACAAAACTTTATATAGTCCAATTATTTCAATATATGTCTCTACTTAAGGAGCAAAAGTTTTAGTCATTTTAATTAAGTATCATCACTTTATCCTTAGATCATGCTTGTTAGGGTATATTCAATTCAAAATTACTATCATTCTTATATAATCATTTATAATGCAACATGGTCTTTATAATAATATGATTATGATGTATTGTGAACCTCGGACCTTAATATAAAAAATAAAACTAGCAAATTTATTATTATAAATATCTGTCAACCACAATGGATGTTAACTCATCTTCTCCCAAACTAAATCCATTTATATACATGCCAAAACCTAATAAACTCTAAATTTGGGACTATAAATTCGACAAGCTTTTCAATATTACAAGAGGGTGAGCAATAACTAAATTAAATAAATAATTAATGTTCATTTGATATTAATATTGATCCTATTACACAAATATATACATTTATAATGCGTGCGAGAAGATGAAAATATTTGTTTTGGGAGTTATTATCCTCAAAATAATGGCGGGATTGACATTATTTACATCATAACCCTGTCACTAGTAAACAACATGTCAAATTTTTCGAGTGCATAAAACCTAAAAAAAAAATGTTGTAACCCCTTAATTGATATACCTTATGTTGTTAATTAAAATATTGTTACCCTATGGTTGTTCGATCCTCGTTGACACTTGAATATTTATTACAGGTAGTTGATTATGATCAAGTACTTTGTTTATCAGTTAGGATTCTGTTGGCACTAGTATCCATTATGATTATGATTCATTGTTGTAGTGATGATTATGATTTATATGATTATGAATGATTATGCATGTTATGTTATACTAATTCAATTATATCATTTTAGAGTTTTTTTTTTAATCTCCAAATTGTATTATTACATGGATATCAATATTTCTTCAAATGCTATTGATATCACATTCGGTGATTGTAGGAACAAGTCGATGAGCTAGGCTTAGCAATGGACTCTGATAGCTGGGAAAAATAATTATAGAGGAATAATAAGCATTAAAACATAATTTTAATAGGTAAAATATTTTACAATAAGATTTAATCCACTAGTTATCTTTTGAGTCTCTTCTCTATTATTTCTATTTTTTAACTTCGTAATTGCTCTTTATGTATTGTATGCTAATTCTATACTTATTAAGTCTTGACTTGATGTTGTGTGGGACATGAACTTATCGTTATTGTTTGTATGCAATTTTTTTTAATCTCATGCTTTCGGCATAGTGTGATGTGGCCCATGCTCATTGTCATTCTCTATCATCTTAATTTGTTTGTTCTAGTCCTTGACTATGATGCATGCTCGATTACCTTCTTGTGTAGGTCGTTACAAAATTTATTGAGTCTTGTGATTGGACTTGTTTCACCCTCTCTTGTTGGATACCTCACATTCGTAGCATTTCTCCCCACTATCTCCTTAGACCTGTTTGTGGATTACCCACTTGCTAATCGCTAATGGGTCTTAAACCATGTAATGGCTGGCCTTATTGGGGGTCATAATTACATGGACCTCCATGTAGGATTTTACTTAACTGACAAGAGTGTAAATTATTCAAGGGATAAAGTTGAGGTTTAAATTATTTTATCATTTTGGTCTTGATGGCTTAAATTTTAAACCTTCCCTAATTTACTGTATTTCTGGAAATATTGTGAATTGCTTTTTTTTTTAATTTGTCTCAAACTATTAGGGATAAATCATCATTTATGGTAATATATCAATGGAGGAGCGTATGGGCCCATTGATCTATTCTATTAGGAGGCTATTGAGGTTTGGTTCCTCTTTCACATGGTCAGAAGGTAGTTATGGCTGGGATAAGTTATAGTTGCACCACATGGTGGAGAGAAAGGGTTAGAGAGAGACAGAGAGAGACGAGCTGGAAAATACAAGCTTTCTCTCCATAACGACCTTCACTTATAGAAAAATTCAATTCATGATGGGAGAACAATGGCAGGGGATTGTCCGAGTGTCCGAGTTCCATAAGGGAGAGAGAAAAAAAGTACTCACTCTCTATAAGCCTATAAAAAAAATATGCAGCTAATGGATTTGCTCTATTTTTTCAAATCTTTTTTAGGTTTTATTGGGTGATGAGTCTCAAAAAATTTAAGTGGGTTTTATGAGTCCAATATGAAGTCATGAGACTTCGTAACAGACATAATTTCACAAAATTTATTATAATATATTTTATTGGTTTGGACGAGACATAAAACTATTCACTTCATGAAAGAAGATGAATAATTTTGTGGGTCCTCCATTTTATTGCTGTAGATTCCTCTTAGAGAATTTAGGTACCTACAACTTATTTTTTTCATAAACTTGTCCCTGTATTTACATAAAATGACAACACAGTTTTATTAAAAAATGTTTTGCTTGAGGTTTTGACCTTGTTTGTATGGGTTATTGTTACTTGTATCGTATTTTAAACTACTCCCTTTCAACCCTAATAAGGGTGAATGAAGTAATTCAAATGGCTCAAAATTATTTGCGTCATTAAGGTTGTTTGTCTTAGTAGTATTATTTCATAAATGGCATTCAGAGGCTTTTAATAGTTGTAAATTTTCTATTGCTCTCTTTTTAACTGTTGGGAATGATAATGAATTGGGGTAATTTCAATTTGTCCTTCATCAGACATTACTCTAACTTCTGATGATATTAATTATGTTGGTGTATTTGATTGGAATTAGGAATTTCAATTGACTGTTGAGAGTTGTATCTTGGTTCGATCCAATAGTTTTATGCCACGAATTATGTTTGGATTCCATGAAAAGATATTGTAGGTTTATCATAAAGTCATGGGAATTCATAATGAACCTACCATACGTAAATATTAGATTCTATTCCATTAAATTTTAGTGGATTTTTATTTGAATTTTTGTATGTTCTACATTCATTGATTTAGCAATCCATGTAAATTTGTTTAGTTATGAGGTATGAGTAAATTTTTAGGAATGCTGGCTCCTTTGGGGTATCATTGTGCTTTCATTTAAACTTATGCTCTTATTGTAAGTAAATTTTATTAGAATCCATGACTCATTTACTAGTATATGTACTTAACCATTTAAATGGTGAAGTACACCTATCGTGATATTGGAAATCATGTTGATGTGCCTCTCCTTAATTCAGTTATATATAGGCTGAGAGTAATCTCTTAGTATTGTATTAATCTGGAGTTTTGTTATTATTTTGACCATGGTTGGCTTTACCTAGTTATTTGAGCTCTTGGACCTTATTTTTTGTGTATGCATATTACTGGACTATGTGTTCTTATCGTTGAAAGTTGGAGATGCATGCACTATTATTTGTTTGGTTGTAAGATTTGATTTATTTCCTATTGAAACAATTCTATTGAATGCAAGATAGAAATAGTGGAGTGTGTCAAATGGATTGTGTATCTTTTCTTGTAATATAGAGTGCCTTCCTTGAATGTTATTCGGATATACATACTATAAAATATGTGTTGGATTCAATAATATGCTATTTTTGTAAGTTTGGTTGTTAGAATTTCTCATTGAATCTTTCTTTAATGGCTAGAAATAGTTACTAGGCTGATCCTAAACACGTGTTGGTTCCCAAGTGTATAATTGAAATTTATGGATTTGAATATGTATTTGGTATGCGTCTATAATTTCTAAGTAAATACCATTATGTTATTTCAAGTTATTAAAGCATCCCTCTGATGTTCTTGAACTCTTTGTTATTCAACAGTTGTCCCTTTTTATCAATTGGATAGAAATTGTCATGTTGTATATTATTGTTTGAGTCCTATTGGTGGCTAAGAATATTTATTGTGATCTTAACTTATCATGCATACTTAGTTATTAAAATAAAACATCCATATGATGGATGGGATGTTTAGGTCCAACATATGGATGGGCTCTTTAGAATGAGCATGCACTCTTTGGATTCAAGTGATATATGTGTGCACATGTGTATTTGTGTCATTATCATTGATGATACCCGATGAGTTATAATTCATTATGAAGGTTTTATAGGAGTTGTTACATAAGTTTTAATGATGTATTTAACCTTACGAAATATGTTATAGAATTTATTAAATATGATTGCGAATAATATTTTAATTTGATACTCTTGATTGATTGCAGGTAAGATGGTGCACAGTCACTTAGAGGAGGTAATCTAATTATTGTGTAACTATTTAAATCACTCATCATGTAATATTGAAGTATTAGTTTTCACTTAATCATGATTTAGAGTTGGAATGTAATTTGATGCTTTTATTGGCTTTGTAAATAGATGTTAGGATATGATAACTATGCCCTGTAATAACATTTGAAATATGTTATTAACAATCAAATTTTTGTTTTTCTTATTCATGTATATTCTATGAGAAATAGAAAATAGTCATAGTCATATTGTTGTTATCCTAACCATTTGATTATATTCCATTCTATGATTTATGGAACATACTATGCTCTAGTTGTTCATATAGATTATAATCAGGTTTACTATTTGGATGATATTTACATCCATAGTTCTCTTTCTCACATTGGTTGTTTTGAAACACCTTGAAAAATATATATACCTACTACACTTGATATTATTGAAGCTGAAAATAAGGAAATTGGGTTATGGTTTTAGTTAGATGTTTTGGTTAAAGTCTTGTATGTATTTTATTAACCAAAGCACTTATAATGAGAACATTAAGTTGCATTACAAGTATTGATTGTCTATATTGGTTTAATAAAAATTTTGGGAATGACAAATGTTACTTGTAATTTTTTTACATATACTTTTATTGTAAATATTGACAACATTCTCAAATGAACAATCCCTTTAAAATTGTATCATTCGTTGTCTCTAACATTGACTATGGAAACAATTGCAAAATTATATACGTGTTACCATTATTATATTGGAATTCACCTCAAGCTAAATGATTATTGGCTTATGTCTCACTTTTAAATTTTATATATTTTTTAATTGCATATACCAATGAAACGAAGATAGTTGATTATATGATTATGTTGTTTATTAACACCGATGCAATATAAGGTAAATGATTATTGTCCTATATCTCACTTTTAAATTTTATATATTTTTTTAATTGCATATAGCAATGAAACGAAGATAGTAGATTATATGATTATGTTGTTTATTAATACCAATGCAACAGTAGATTATATGATTATGTTGTTTATTAATACCGATGCAATATAATCCATGAAATGATTAGAGTTGTATTACATTATGGCATACATGTATAATGTGGATAAAAGATGTTTTTGACATTATATTCATTATTTATATGAAAGGACTCATTAAATGTTGTGAGGTAATTGTTTCATCATTACTACCTCTTCCTCTTATGGCTAATTTTATTGTGGTTTTTTTTGCTTTGTTATAACCATAAAAAAACATATGGGAACATGATAAGGGTTGTGTAACTAATCTTTGATTCATTTTTTAGCTCATCAATCAAGTATTATCAACTATGAGTAATGTTATGGCTATTTAATCTCAATTTAATAAGACTTAGAGTAATAATCCTCCTAGAGAAATTATTCGATCAGTTCATATTAAATACTTTGAACCCATGCATATGATAATCATTCTTGGATGAAAATTGTTTATCATGGAATGCCATGCGTAAGAATTGCGCTCTTTACATGGTTATGGGATTATCCATTATTTAACTTTTTATTATGCCATTTGTTGCATAACAATTTGGAATCAATGAGGTTAAGTTGGGTTGTGATGTATGGGGTTATCCATACATGAAGTTAAGAATACCATAAATATATTTGGAAGGGATGAAATGTGTCATGATCGTAAGTAAGAGATTTTGGTTATGTAATCTCGATAGGTGGGATAAATAGAGTTGACTACTATATGATTTGTATACATTATAGTTGTATGATGTCTCATTATGATAATATTACTTTGATGCATATCATATCTGCATAGTTGATAATGATGACCCTAAATAGAGGTATCTCTTACTTGGCATTACAATAATCTAGGGGTTAATATTTATAATGAATGATCTATTATTTTTATCTTCATAACATGCTGAAGTTTAATATTTAGATTGGACTCTAGGTTTTCATGCCCTAGTTTTTTTGGTTGCCTTGTGTCCAGCTTTTGCAGTTTCATTAGGAAGTAATCACTTACTCAACCTAATACTTTAATCATACTTTGTTAAGTAGACAATGATACTTAAGTATTTTTAATGGACTGTTAAAAGGTCCTATTAGGGATACAATCACTACATATATATTTTATATTTTATTAGTGTGCATATGCACACTGATACACTCCTAAAAAAATATTCTTCATTGGTAACATGCTCCCATATTGGATCCCTTAATAGTGACATAACCTTGGTTAAGTGTCTATATCTTGTTAATAGGTTTATGGATTTAATTACACTAGTTCAAGATAAAATAATGTGCTACTTCACCTTATAAGTTGTGTAGTGGGCTTAGCACACAAATCTATTCACATTCTTTAAGGTAAATCCATAATTTTTGGGTTGTTAAATCTAGTATCAGAGCCAGGTTGTAGTTCTAAGGCACTCTGGGACACGAAATTTGCTATCATAGAACTAATAACTATGTCACTGAGTAGTGATATGACATGACACAGCAAGGGCACTTGTCTCTTTAGCTGAATGAGATAGTGATTTATTCCATAATATTGAGGTGCTAGAAATTCTTACATTTATTGGAATTGATGTCTATGTAGAAATATGTAACTTTTTTACAGTAACACTATGATACCTACCTATAGTCTTGGTTGGGTAATCCCTTGTTTAATTGATTTACATTAGGTGAAGCATCATATGATTATTGTTGACATGTATGGTTGGTTAAATATGAGGCTTGTGATAACTGCTTCACCCTTGAAAGCGAGGACATAATGTTCAATATCTATTATTAACTTATATTGGCAAGTCATCAGTAGATACTTGGACATTATGACCTTGGAAAGATGAAGGGTTTGGCTTAAGCATTGAGGGATGAATAGGGTGAGAGTATCTAATTTACTTAGGTAAATCAACAAATCTTGGGATATTCACTTGAAAAGGAGCATCTTGAGTTGAATCATAGTTTTTAATGTTACAAGGATTTAGCCTCTTCGAGTTAAATTTTTCAACTCCATGTATTGCTTTCCATTGATGTCATGTATAGGTGATCCATCATATGACTCTGAGCTATGATATATTTTGGAGGTCCAAGGGTGTGAGTCATGCTTAGAGGGCATAGTGGGGTGAATAATACTAAGTTATTGGGTAAGTGAGAAAGCTTGGGCGATCTCTTTTTAAAATGAGAATTGTAAGCCACCCAATACATGAGATATGAAAATGTGTTGGTAACCTTATCATATGCCTAGATGTGGAATCATGGGATTTTTTGGAGCACACCCTTTCTAGGGAAAGGTTACACATGAGACCCCTAGAGTTGAGAATGTTGTAGTAGATGATGGGTTTAGTTAACCATCATGAAATTCAATAATTATTGGATCCTATTGCATCCAACATTCTTAATTTTTGTTATAAGCATAAATCTAGTAATACCTTATTAGGATATGTTAAGGCTTGGTGATTTTGTATTTATTTTATTACAATCGAATAGAAAATGTTGGTAGGTTAGTAGGTTTAAAAATACCTCCTATTGCAGTTTTTTATACCTTTTGTGCTTAATGACCGGTTATACGAGCTGTTTTGGAAAGTGAATAAATGTTTCTGATCATTGGTAGTAATGCTATAATAAGAAAACTTATGAAGACTTGATTGTTGTCATGGGTTTTGGCAAGGAGGAAACTACCAAGGTTGATGTTTTCAACCTTGTTTAGTCAAAACACAATTATGGTGTTGACTAATTCTACTTTGATAATGATAATAGTGTGTTAAATGCAACACTAAAATAGTATTATATTATTTTGAAGTGAATATTCTAATCTATTATGTAGATGGATTTTGATAAAAAAGCTTAACTGGAGCAATTTTGAGCTAATTTGACACTCTTGTGATGATTGGTATTAATCTGAGTAAAATATATTAGTAAGAATATGTTACTCATTGTTAGACAATGTTTTTCTTCAGGCTAAGCTTTCTATAGATGGCATAAAGGTAAGCTCTTATAGAATAATAATTGGCTACTATGTGTGCATAACTACTTATGCTTTTTAGATAAATATGCTAGTTGGTTGACTGATTTACAACCATAATGTAATACAAAATTAAATAACTGATTCAAAAGTATTACTTGGTCTTATAAGTTGGAATTTTATTTATAATTATCGAGGTTGTACTACTGAAAACATAGGCATGTGTTTGCTTGTATGTGTAACTATGCTGTTAAAAATGCATTATTTTATGTATACTTAAAAGTGTTATTTTGGAATGAATATTTACAACTTGTTTAAAATCATAATTGGAATATATGTTGATTTTATGATCATAAGTAGCAACTTGAAGTCCTAATAAGCCATCACAAAAAATATTTGGTGCCCTCTTAACTCTTTGAAAGAGAGATAAAATTTAGGTGAATGCCCTTATAATGCTAATTAAAATATGGTGGGATTGGTATAACTAGACCATCATGAGCTCAAAATTAATGGAGAACATGTTGCAAGCCTCAGTGTTTCATGTGAATACCTAGAATGGCTTCTCTGATGTTTAGTGTGGTTGGTGCGGGATGCTTCACTGTCCCATGAAAGCTAAATATTAAGTGAAAATGTAACCATAAAAGTATGGGTTACTATCTTCTGCTAACATTATGTAATAAATTTTTATGAGGTTATGTGTAAGGCATGATGTGAATTAATGGAAAAAACCCCTTTAGGTTCAATAAATTGTATTAGAGTCTGGTTGGATGATATTGCTACAACTATTATCACTATATGTTACAAATTTCTATGATGGCATATTCTTGAAATGAAAATAATTGTCAAGCAAAAAATTTCTTCACTATAAATCTATTGATCCTAGATTCAATATATAAATTGGAAATTTATGAGTGCCTCTATGCTTTATGAGCTAACAACTATAACTTACACTTTAAAGGTACTAGAATAAATCTTATTCATAAGCATTTAAGGTGAATATTGATCATCATATCTTGGAATACTTGTTTTTTCCATAATGATGAAAATGCACACCTAGATGGGTAGCTAGAAATTGATAATTTCAGAAGTGTTGTGTTAAAAAAATTAGTTTGTCAAGGAATATTGATAAGGGAAGATCGAATTTGAGATGGAAATACTAATAAAAATGTGGTCAATGACTTTTTGATTTAAATAAATGTCATTTTGAGTCATAAAAATATAAAATTTTGTACCCAAGTTTAAATATTTTTAGAATCTTATGCTGAAAAAGGTGCATTAACATGCCATTTTACTAATTCTCGCATTACAAAAGGACAACTCTGATGAAAATACTTATTTATTGGCTAGGCATGAAGCTTTGTGTTCATGATTTTGTGATAAGCTACTTAGAAATGTCAGCAAGGTAATTTTGAATATTGCCACTCTAAAGGATGTTGTAACCTCATGCTATGTCAAGTAGTAAGCCGATGGAAATAACCTTTTTTTTGTATTTATGGGATAATATGAAACATATATGAAACTATTTTTGTTATAATTCATAATAATTACTGAGTTGATTGATTTGTGATATATGCTTACTAATTCGTATTTATGAGTTTTAAAATATTTTATGAAAAGAGTGTTAGAGACAAATTTTAACATCTTTATCCTTGATTGATTTATTTAAAATTGGGATGACTCTTCTCTAAGAGGGGGAGGATGCCATAAGCGCATAGTTGATACACCTTTAGTTTTTTATTGAAATATTATTACCTTATGGTTATTGGATCCTAATCAACACTTTAATATATGTTACAGGTGATTGATTATGATTAGTTATTATATTTAATGGTTATGATTATATTAGTACATTTATCTATTATAATTCTAATTAAATTTACACTAATGATTATGATATATATGATTATGTTTGATTACGCATGTCATGTTATTATGATTCATTTATATCATATAAGATATTCTTTTCAACTTAGAATTTTATTATTATTTAGAAATCAATAATTGTTTAGATGTTATTAATGTCAATTTTAGTGACTACACAAATAGGGTGATGATCTAGGATTGGTGGTGGGCTTTGATAACCATTAGAAATAGCAGAGAGGGATAATAAGTAGTCAAACATGATTTTGATAGGTAAAATGTATTAGGACATGATTCAAATCAAGTGGTTATCTTTTGAGTCTCTTCTTCAATTATTTTATTTTTTTTACTTTGTAATTGTTCTTTATTTACAATATCTTAATTCCATCCTTATTAAGCCTTGACTTAATGTTGTGCAATACTTCACCTTGTAGTTATTACTTATATGTGATAGTTATTTTCATCTCATGCTTTGATCTTGGTATGATTTTATCTATGTTCAATATCCTTATTGATCATCTTGATTTATTTATTCTAGTCCCTAACTGTGATGAATTCCTAGTTACATTCTTGTACAAATCATTACAAAATTTAGTGAGTCTTATGATTGGACTTGTTCTACCTAATCTTGTTGGATCCATTCTAGTTGTATTATTGGTTCCCACTATCTCCATACACCATATTGGTGATTTACTCACTTGATAACCATTGTTGCGTCTTAGATCACATAATGACTAGACTTTTTGGGGGTCATAATTACTTATACCTTCATGTAAGATTTAACTAGACCAATCACAATGCATTTGAATTAGAAATTATTTAGTTGCTAAAGTTGGAGGTTGATATTATTTTATCTTTTTAGCCATGATGGATTGAATTTAAAACCTTCATTAATTGAGTACATTTTTGCAAATATTACAAATTGATTTTATTTGGTTCTTTTTCTCAAAATATTAGGGATAATCATCAATTTTTGTAAGATTTTAGTGGAGACTATAGGCATGTCAAGCTATTATATAATTAGACTGTAGGGGTTTGGTTCCTTTTACACAGAGTGAATAAGTAATTATCACCAAGTGAAGGTATAATTGTAGGGCATGATTGGGAAAAGGGGTTAGAGAGAGAGAGAGAGAGAGAGAGAGAGAGAGAGAGAGAGAGACTTTATCTCCATGGAAAATTTAAATTCTAGAGAAGTGTAATTCATGATAAGAGAAGAAAGGTAGGCTATTGGTCAATTTTTAGAAGTGAAATAAAGAGAAAAAAGAAGAAACAATCATTCTATATGGGCTTAGAAGAAATCAACATGCTGATTTGCCTTCTTTATTTAAATCATTTTTTTTTTAATTGTGTGATGATTTTTATAAAATTTAAGAGTGTCATACAACTCCATTACGTATAGCTAAGACTTCATAACAAACAAATAATGCCACAAAATTGATTACAATACCTTTTTTCGGGTAGAATTTGATGTTAAGTTATTCAATTGATGAAAGAAGATGATTTTTTTTTTGGGTTATTCATTCTGTTGTTGTAGATTCCTTTTCGGTTATTTGGTTACCTGTAAGTTAATTTTTGCATAAAAATGTGCCTATATTTCCATAAAATGATAACATGGTTTTATTAATAAATGTTTTCTTTGAGGTTTTAGCCTTGTTTATATGGATTATTATTACATGTATGGTATATTTATCTTCTCCCTTTCAACTGTAATAATGGTGAATCAAGTTATTTCAATGGCTTGAAATTATCTGTAGTCTTAAGGTTGTTTGTCTTGGTAGTATTATTTCACAAACGAGATTTATAGAATTTTATTGGTCATAAATTTTCTATTACTCTATATTTCCTTGTTGATAATGGAAATGAATTGGGGTTAATTCAATTTGATCTTCATCAAAACCTAAGTGAACCATTCTCACTTTTAGTGATATTAGTTATGTTGTGCATTTGATTAGAACTATAATATTCAATTGATTATTGATAATTTTATCTTGGTTTGTTCCAATGGTTTTTTGCCATGAATAATGTGTGGATTCTATTAAAATATATTAAAGGTTTATTATGAAGTCATTGGACATCATACTAAACCTAAGATACATAAATATTATATTTTATTTGATTCTATTTTAGTGGGTTTGTATTTAGATTTATTCATGTTCTACATTCATTGATTTGGGGATCCATGTGAATTTGCTTAGTTATGAGGTATGAATGAATTTTTGTGAATTTTGTCTCCTTAGGTATACCATTATGATTTTCATTAGTCTTATGATCTTATTTTAAGTTTATTTTATTAGAACCCATGACTTATTTAATAATTTGTGTTATCTTGATATAAGATTTGGGACTTACTTAACCATTTAAATGTTTAAGTGAACATTTCATGATATTATAAATCCTATTGATGTGCCTCTCCTTCATTTAATTATATATACGATGAGAGAAATATATTATTAGTTTATTAATATGGATTTTTATTATTATAACAACCATGGTTGGATGTACCTAGTTATTTGATCTCTTTGACCTTGTTTTTTGTGTTTGGATATAGTTAAACATATGGATTCAATATTATTTGCTCAGTTTTAGCATTTTAGTTTTTACCTATTGAAACAATACTATTAGATACATGATATAAATGGTGGTATTTATCAAATTGATTGTGTGTCTTTGCCTACAATTTGTAGGGCCTTCCTTTAATGTTGTTTGGATTTAGTTACTATATAATATGTGTTGGATTCATTAATACACTATTGATTTAATTTCTTATTGAATCCTTATTTAATGGATGGAAATAGTTACTCTAACTTAGTCTAAACACTTGTGTTAGTTCCCAAGTGTGCAATTGGAAAATAAAGAAATATTTACTCTGTTGAGGCTACACACATGTGCTAGTTCCCAAGTCTGTAATTAGAATTTATATATTTGAATATGTACTTGGTCTAGGTTTATATGTTTCAAGTAAATACCTTTAGGCTATTTTAAATTGTTAAAGTATCCCTCTAAATTATTTGAACTCTTTGTTATTTGGAAATTTCCTCTTTTTATCATTTGTTTGGAAACTACCATGTTGTATAATATTGTTTGAGTCCTACTGGTATCTTACAATCTCTATTGTGATATTAACCTCTTATGCATATTTTATTACCAAAATCCACCATCTACATTATGTATGGGGTGGCTAGGTCCACAATATAGATGGGCTAAATAGACTGGGCGTATAGGGTTGGCTTTTGGTGATTGATGTGTGCACATATGTGTTGGTGACAATGTCAATGATGATACTTGCTGAGTTAGAATTCATCGTAAATTTTTTTTAGGAGTTGGTACAAGAGTTCTAATTATGTAATTAGACTTATCATTTATGTTATAAAATTTTTAACATGCTTAAGAATAATACTATGATTTGATGCTCTTGATTAGTTATGGGTAAGATGGTGCACATATAATCATAGGTGGTCGTGTAATGCTTATATAACTATTAAAATAACTCATCATGTCATCTTTAAGTATTAGTTTTCACTTAATGGCGATTTATAGTTGTAATGCCATTTCATGTTTTTATTGGATTTGTAAATATGTATCAAGAAATGCTAACTGTGCCTTGTAGCAATAGTTGAAATCTCTTATTGAAAATTAGATATATGTGTTTATTATTCATGTATATTATATGAGAAATGGAAGATAATTACAATGATATTATTGTTGTTCTAACCATTTTATTATAACTTCATTATATCATTTATGGAACATGTTATGCTTTAGTTATTCACATAGATTATAATCAGGTCTACTCTTTATATGATATTTACCTCCATTATTATATTTGTAAAAAAAATTATTTATAAACAAGTTACATAAGATATATACCTACTACCCTTGATATTACTCAAGTTGACGACAAGGAAATCAATTTATGGTTTTAATTAGATGTTTAGGTTAAAGCCTTGAGAATGAGATAATTGAGTTGCATTAAAATTATTTATTAGATATATTTTATTAATAAAGGAACTTTGAATGATAAATGTTAGTAGCAATTCTTTTGCATATAATTTTCTTGGCAATATTGAAAAACATTGTCAAATGAACAATTTCTTAAGGACTATATCAGTTTTAATCTCTAACATTTACTATGGAAACACTTAAAAAAATATGTACATATTTCCATCATTATTGTTGACATTCACCTTAAGGTAAAAGATGGCTTATTTATGTATAAATTTTCAATTTTGTGTTCATTTATATTGGATATAGCAATGAAATGAAGATAGTCAACTATAGGAGTACATTGTTTATTAATGTCGATGTAATTTAAGACATGAAATTACTAGAGTTGCATTTCATTATGGAACATGTGTATAATGTGGATAAAAGACTTTGTTGGCACTAGTATCATGATTTATATCAAATTAATCACTAAATTTTTTTAGGGAATCATTTCATCATTATTACCCCTTCCCCTTATGGTGATTTTTATGTGTTGTTATAACCATCAAGAAACAAATGGGAACATGTTAATGGTTGTGTGACTAATCTTTGAATGGTTATTTTAGCTCATCACTATAATATTATAAACTATTAAAAATATTACAAATACTTATTATTTCCCCAACAAGGCTTGGGAAAATAATCTTCCTACATCAATTACTCAATCAGTTCAAATTAAATACTTTGAACCCATGCATGATAGTCATTCTTGTATGATAGTTGTTTATAATGAAACATCATGAGTAAATCTCACGTTGTTTAAATAGTTGTGGGATTATCCATTATGAAATATTTATTATGCCATTTTCTACATTAAAATTAGAAAAAATGAGGTTAAGTTAGGTTGTAATGTATGGGGTTATCCATACAAGAAGTTAACCATAACTTAAATATCATTGGAATCGATGCAAGGTAACATGACCACAATTCATAGATTTAGGTAATAGAATCTCGATAGGTGGTACAAATAAATTTTCCTACTATACAATTGGTAGATGTTGTAATTATATGACATCTCATCATGTTAATATTAATTTTTATAATGAATGATCTAGTATTATTATCCTCATAGCGTGGTAAAGTTTAGTATTGAGATTGTAATGAACCCAAATACTATGAATATAAGAAAATATTAATAGGTAAAGCTTATGAAATAATAACCTAAATTGATTCATATTGAATAATTAAAATAATTACAAACCATTCATAAATAAGTCTTGACTCAGAACTGGAATTGACATACAAAATTCATAACTCTAAAAACTATTAAAACTTAATTTGATATTTTTAGTATGTCTCGCATGAAAGTGAGTGTAACTCTAAAAATATCCAAAAATAAACTAAACATTAAAATTAACCTATCAAATGAATATCATCTAAAGTTCAAGTTTGTTTAAAAAAATTATATATTTTTTTAAATATAAAAATACCAAAATGATATTAAACTCTAATTTTAGATCCTTATATGGTCACCTAGGACTGCTAAAAATATTAAAAACATCCATCACTAGACAAGTCAACTACTGCTACACCAAAAATTTTGAGATGATCATTTTGAAACAAAGTTGGGCTCAAATATAATTAATTTTCAAAATTTATGGATTGTATATGTTTGGCCTCTTTTTTTGCATCATTCTTCTCTAGTTGAAAATAATTGAGCTCCTCTGAGTTAATATGATTGTATTGTTTCCATTTTTTCTTATTATTCTTATTCAAATCCCATTCTCTAATCCATGTGTTGTATTCATAATATAATCCTTACCACTATACCAAATATCAATCATAAACTCCTTGTCTTGTGTTTATTATTTTATTATCTAGAACCTAAACTATATTTTCATTTTTCTTATTTACAAACTCTTTCTACCAATCTACATCTCATCCTCTTCATCTTCACCATATTATCCATATTATCCATATAAATCATTTAAATTTGAAATACTAAATATTACTGAGATATCAAAATTTTATGGTAAACTCACCTCATAAGCATTGTCATTGTTGTTCTTGATAGTTTTACATGCTCCAATTTTCTTGTATTTCATCCTTTTATATGTATATTTATGAAATTTCTCTTTCATAAATTAAACCATCACTAAATCTCCTTCTAAATTTTTTTGACCTTCTTTTAACATTTGTTTCTACTTTATACTTCTCATTACTTTCCTTCAATATCCTACTTACGTCCTCTTATAACTATGGTATATATTCCTGAAATGCTTCTGTATCATCACTAACTCATTTTTTAATTAGTAACTATACCATAAAAAAATCACACATAGGATATATCCCATAAATAATATAAAATGTTGATTTTATTTTTGATCTATGCACTAAACTAATGTATACAAACTCATCTTGTCATAAATCCATGTCCTATTGTTTGGGCTTCTATCCAACTATGCATCTCAATAAATTTCCCAAGATCCTATTTACAACGTTTATATGTCCATTTGTTTGGTGGTGTTTTGTACTAATGAATTGTATCTTATTTCCCATATTCCTCCATAAATTAATAAAAAAAAGAACTCATACTTTAATATCCACCTCATATGTAATAGTTTTCATAATTCCATGTAATATCACAATATCCTTAAATAATAGTTCTACAACTTTAGTGGCATCATTTATTTTCTTATATCCAATAAAATGAACCATCTTAGAAAACATGTCCAAAACAAACAAAAAAATTGAATCATTACCTCTTTGTGTTTTTGGTAATCACATAACAAAATCCATTCTCAAATCTATCTAAGGTTCACTTAGAACTGGTAATGTCATATATAGCCCTATATTTTGTGCATGTCTTTCTTACACTTGACATATCCTAAACCTTACAACATATCTTGTCACATTGATCTTAATCTTTGGAAAAAAAAATACTTTTCCTCCACCAAAGCTTTTATTTTTGTCTTACCAAAATGTCCATCCAAACCACCACTGTGCAATTCTCTTATAATCTTAGAGACCCAATTAGAATATATAACTAGTTCTTTTTGAATTTATAACCATCCTACATAAGATACTCATCATAAATATCACTTGTATCATGTATCAATGGATTCCTGCATTATTCATCTATCTTGCCAAAAATATAGATTAATATCATATACTTAATAAATTTTAATCCATGTACTTGACTAACCATAGTAGTTATCAACCCCATTCACCCACCAAATCATCGGCTACCTGATTATTTTTTCCCAATTTGTGGTTCAACTCAAAACTATAAACCTATAAAAAATACACCCATTTTACATGCCAAAATTTTAACTTCTTTTGAGTGTCCACATAATTTAAAGCCTCATGATTAGTAAATAATAGAAACTCTTTAGCTACCAGGTAATGCCTATAATATCTTAATGCTTGTATGATATCATAAAATATAACATCACATGTAGAATACTTTGTTCTTACCTCATTCAATTCCTCTTTTAAATATGTTACTGGCTTCCATTCTTGACTCAGCATAAATACAATTTCCATAAAGGAAGCATCACATTCAACCTCAAACACTTTGCTAAAATAGGTTTTTATGTAATATTTTCTTCAAAAAATAAATGATTTCTATTTCTAACCTTGTCCATGCAATTTCTTTTCTTTTCATACAATTTATTATTGGCGCAACAAAATACTAGAATTCTTAATGCTTTTTTTGTAAAAAGTTGTTAAACCATGGAAAATTCTTACCTCTATGATGATCTTAGGGGTATGCCACTTAAAAATTTCCTTTACATTATCTTCATCTATTCTTACACCATCTACTAAAAATACAAATCCCAAAAATACAAAATTATTATTCATTAACTTGTATTATTCAGATTGACATATATATTTTATTTTATTAATAATTATATTACCATTCTTAAATGTTGTAAGTTCTCTTATTTAGTCTTATTGAATATTAAAATATCTTCAGAATAAACCATCAAAAACTTACCACTATATTCTCATAGCACTACATTCATCACCATCATAAATGTGTTGGGTACATTAGATAATATGAATGGCATAAATATCCACTCCTATAAACCATCTAAAGTCTTTAATGTTATTCTCCATTCATCTCATTCACAAATATAAATTTGATAGTATCCATTACATGGATCGATCTTGATAAAATATTTTACTCCCATAATAACGTCCATCATATCATCTAAATAAGGTATTGGAAACCTATACTTGATTGCAATTTTATTGATTTATCTGCTATCCACACACATCCTCCAAAATTTATCTTTATTTGGAGTTATAAATTTTTGTGTTGCACATGGACTCGTGTTCTCCCTTATTCCACCCTTCCTCATTAATTTAGTAACCTATTTATTTAATTTTGCATATTTTATTGGATACATCCTATAGGCTACTTGATTAGGTAGATATGATTCTAGAATCAAATCAGTATTATGTTAAATATTTATCTTTGGTGGTAAATCATTTGGCAACTCATCAGGTATAATATATGCATATTATTTCAACACTACTACTACTTTTATTGGTACTTTCACTACTTTTGTTTCTCCTTTCTTCATTACTAATACATAGAATAAACCTATCATCTTCATGTCTTTGATAAATTAGTTTGTAGTCAACTTTATTTTAGCCCATCCTTCTTCTTTAAGAGGTAACAAAACTACCTTCACAACTCCTTTCCAGAAACTATATGTTTTCTTTGATCCACCATGAATTATTTTTCTATCAAATTACCATGGTCTTCCTAAAAACATATGGCATGCATCTATTAGTATAACATCATAACATATTGCATCCTTGTAAGTTTTACCTATATAAAATTTTATTAAGCTCCTTTTATCCATTATAACATCATTCCCTTTATTAAATAATGAAATTTAATAAGGATTGGGATGTTTTTCACATTGCAAACCTAGTTTTCCAATCATATCCTTGGAAACCATATTATCACAACTACCACCATCTATAATTAATTTTCATATCTTAACTCCTAAGGTACACCTTATCCAAAATATATTTATTCACAACCATGTGTCACTACCTTGTTTATTCTACATGTGTTTCTTTCTTGGAACAATCATTATTCTTCTCATCATGAAGTTTTTACCAATATCTACTATTGTAAGTTTAGTATTTTGTTATTCTATTTTAGCTTCAACTAAATTCACTCTTGGGTGATCCTATTAAGTCCTTTATTTATCTTGGTGGTGTGTACACTTAAATAATCTATGTAATTATTCTCCACAGCTATAATAAACATAATATTGGCATTGATTTGAAAACCATCCTCTTTTATATCCTCTTCCTCTTTTTTGCTATTAAGCCCCTTGTCTGTTATCTTCTTTATTTATCCACCTTGTGATTATTCTCCTCTTTTGCTACTAAAACCACCTATGTTTATATTAAATTCACCTCCTCCCTTTATTAAAGGGCATTCTCCTCTTTTTATCCCAATAGATGTTCTTATAAAATTTTATCAATTTTTTTCTTCTACCTTCAAAGATAATTGATAAGCTTCCGCCATGAAAATTATTTTATGTATTATTAATTTATCCTCAATAGAAAACTTCAAACCATCTATATAACTCACGACCATCTTTTCTTATACCTCATCATGATCTACTCATATGGAAAATTATAAAACTCATCTGGATACTCTTACATACTATGATCCTTTTACCTCAAATTTTAGAATCTTATGTCTAGGATTTGTGCATAATTAAAGGAAGAAAGTTCTTCCTTAGTTTCTTCTCCATATTTTTCCATGATTTCATCTTCTCTTTGCCTTTCTCTATAGTTATTTTTGATATCAATCCCACCAAATCATTACAGGACACTTCAATTTCATGCATGCAAACTTTACCTTCTTGTATTATCTCATGGTTTTCCATTCAAAAAACTTATCCATATTATTCATCTAATTTATCATATAAAATAGTTTCAAACTTCCCCAATAACCTAGAATGCCAACCTTGATTCCTCAGTTATTTACTTATACATATCTACCCCTCCTCTCTTACATTGATGGTGACTATTCATATTTCTCCTCCTCTTGTGAAATTTCCTCTTAATGATCTATATCATCCTCTACATCATCTTATGTTCTCCTTTGTATTTAATTCACAACAATATTGGTTATTTTTTCTAGTGGATTTTATAGCTGTAGGATAGTCTAGTTTATTTGAGTGATTCTTTCTCATCCTCTTGACATTTATTACACATCTAGCATTCAAACATGATATGATACCAAATAATGAACCCAAATACTATCAAGATAATAAAAGACCAATAGACAAAGATTATGAAATAATAACACGTATTGATTCATATTAAATAATTTAAATAATTCAAAACCATGCATAAATAAGCCTCAACTCATAATTGGAGTTGACATTCAAAATTTGAAACTCTAAAAAATAATAAAACATGACATGGTACTTTTAGTAATTTTTATTTTTAGTAAGTTTCACACTAAAAGTTTGCATAACTCTAGAAATATCTAAAAATAAACTAAACACTAAAATTAACCTATTAGATGAATATCAACTAAATTTAAATTCTAGTGATAAAAATATATAATTTATAAGAGAATAAATTTTTTGCATATGATATTAACATACAATTTTAGACCCTTATATGGTCATGTACAACCACTAAAAATATCAAAAACATCCATAACTATACAAGCTAGGTTATGGTTGTACTAATTTTTTTGAGATGATCATTTTTACATGAGGATGGGGTCAAAAAGAGCTATGGATCTAAATTTATGGCCTATATAAGTTTGGACTCTTTTTATGCATCATATTGCAATATAGGGGTTCCTTCCATAGTATTTTTGGCTACCTTGTGTGGAAATATTACAATTCAATCATGAAGTAATCAATTAATAAACCTGATTCTTAGCTCATACTTTATTAAACATAATGATATATTTAAGTAATGTAACCAAATACTATCAATAAAATAAAATTACCAAATTTTTGAGAAGGTAATTTTGGAATGTAGAAGAGCTCAAACAGAGCTATCAGGCAAAATTTATGGCTTGTAGAAGTTTGGCCTCTCTTTTTTGTATCATTATCGTCTAGTTGAAAACAGCTCAGCTCCTACAAGTTACACTCATTATATTGATACAATTTTTATTTGTCAATGTTATTTATCTCCCATTACATAATCAAAGTGTTATATTCTTGATGTAATCCTTACCACTGGAACAAATACCTTTTATAAATCCCTTACCTTGTGCTTAATGTCTTCATATTAAAAACCTGAACTATCTCTTCCTCCATATTCTTTGAAACATGTTGCTTCAAATTTATTTCTTCATCTTTGTCACCTTCACCATCTTCTCCATGGAATTAATATAAATCTTAAAAATTAAATACTAGAGATATTATGTAATCAAAGTGTTATATTCTTGATGTAATCCTTACCACTAGACCAAATACCTTTTATAATTCTCTTACCTTGTGCTTAATGTCTTCATATCTAAAACCTACACTATCTTTTCCTACATATTCTTTGAAACATACTGCTTCTAATTGAATTTTTCATCTTTTTGACATTCACCATCTTCTCCATGTAAATAATACAAATCTTAAACATTAAATACTAGAGATATATCACAATTTTGCGTGGACCAACTTTTTTGGACTTCAACTTGTTTGATGTGCTTTTTGGAAATATTTATTTCCTCAAATAAAATATTACCCACTCTCATTATTCAAATAAATTGGGTCTTATTATGACATCTATTAATGCTTTATATTTCTCATTACTTTATTTCAACTTTCTTCTTACTCATTCCAACTACTGCATATGTTTTGCAAATGCTTCTACATTATCACTAATTTAATTTTTAATTGGTAGTTGTACCAAATCTCAAATTCCCATAGGATTTAATTTATAAACAATTTAAAATGCATATTTTTCTGTTGGTGTATTCACTAAACTATTATAAGCAAACTCATCTTGTGGTAAAGCCAAGTCTGATTGCTTAGGCTTCTCTCCCACTATGCATCTAAACAAATTTTTCAAGATCCTATTCACAAATTCTATCTATACATTTCTTTATGTGTGATATGCACTATTTAATTGTAGCTTAGTACCCATATTCTTCCACAAAGTCATCCAAAAATGACTTATAAATTTTCTGTCCTTATCTGAAGTAATAGTTTTTGGAACACCATATAATCTCACATAATCCTTAAAAAATAATTATGTAGCTCTATTGGTATCAATGTTTTTCTTACATGTAATGAAATGAACCATTTTAGAAAATATGTCTACAACAACAAAAATTGAATCATTTCTTCTCTGTATGTTTGGTAATCTCAACACAAAATCCATACTTAAATCTATCCATGGTCCTCTTATAAAAATAATGGCATGTATAGTCTAGTATTTTATGCATGTCCTTTATCCACCTAACATACCATGCACCTAGAAACATACCTTGTCACATCTCTCTTAAGCTTTGGCCAAAAATATTTTTCCTCCACTAAATCTATTATCTTTATCTTACCAAAATATCCATCTAAACATCCATTATGTAATTATATTGTTATATTATCTTGTAGAGACCCAAATAGAAGGCATAATTATTTCATTTTGAATATATAACCTTCTTGTAAGGGATACTCACCATGATTAGTTTCTATCCCACCTATTAATGGATTCCTTGATTGCTCAACTACCTTGCCAAAATGTGAACTAGTATCATATAATTATTTGATAGCCTCAAATCCAAATACTTCACTCACCATAGAAGTTAATAATTCTAATTTTCTACTCAATGCATCAACTACCTGATTCTATTTTCTTGATTTATGTTGCCATACAAAAGTATACCCATACAAACAAGATACCCACTTTGCATTCCTACTATTCAACTTCTTTTATGTATTCACATACTTTAAAGCCTCCATATCTATCAATAAGATAAAATCCTTAAGCACCAAGTAATTCCTCCAATGTCTTAATGCTTGTACAATTTCATAAAATTCAAAATCATAGGTAGAATTATTTTTCTTATCTCACTCAATTTTGTTAGGGTGTGGAGCTAAAAGCTTCACCTTGTTGCAAACAAAAGGAGGAGGTTTTTCACAGCTTGACAGTCACCGGCGTCGGCAGGCCACAACCAACGTCTGTCAGGGGAAGCACAGAGGAAATCGGCATCGGTAGGAGATCGGCTGGCGTCGGTCACCTCCAAGAAGGTAGGGACCGACGTCGGTCACTTGTAGCAGTCAGTACTGCTATTGACGAATAGTCAGTTAAGTGAGCGCAGAGTTTGCATGATAAAGGCCAGTTTGAGTCTTTGAGCTGCTCATCTAATTAAGTATATGCATGAGATCTATATAATAGATTCATGGGCTGTATTGTTAAGTGTTGAACTTGTAGAACCCAAGTGTGGAGCTTGGAGAGTTCTTCCCATGGTGGAATCAAGTAGGATTCCCCATGTATGTAAGAACAAGTTTGATATACAGGGTGTTGCAGGATCATGGAGGAGATCTACATGTGATAAGTAAGATCAGGGTTGGTCTACTGGGGTGTGTGAATGC
Organism: Torreya grandis; assembly: GCA_037957365.1. Taxonomy (NCBI): domain Eukaryota; kingdom Viridiplantae; phylum Streptophyta; class Pinopsida; order Cupressales; family Taxaceae; genus Torreya; species Torreya grandis. Next base: position 526,091 of record JARHVA010007602.1, on the reverse strand, counting down.
GAGGGTCAGAAAGGAGATCAACAGGGGAGCTAGATCAAGGTGACAGCAATACATCAGGAGTAGGATCATGGTGAGATCTACTTAGAGTACCGGTTCGTACTCGATTATACTGGACGTACAATGAGGTGAACAACAGCTTGTGTTAGTTGTTAGTTGTGACCTATGAGAGAAGATTACTCACGTGGGAAGATTATTTGGAGCCCTTAAGGAGGAAGCCTCACATAGGTGGAGAAGAGTGTGATCTCTTTATTGTAATTTCCTTTGTAATGAGTTGAATACAATTATGTGTTGCCTCTCAGTTTTTGTGTTATTTCTCATTCATAGTTGTTTGTTCTTTTGGTATTTCCACATGCTTAAGTTGCTTATACATTGGTAATCATGTGTGCTCTTAAATCTGACAAGTTGTGTCAGAACTTTGGGAAACTCTGGTCCTATCAAATGGGGAGGATTTATTGTTTATGCCCTAGAGGTGTGGGAGCCCTAGAGGTGTGTAAGGAAGAAGAACTGTGGCAGCCTTCTTTGTTGTATTTTCTTCTGAAAGAGTTTTAATACAAGTTGTGTATTGTCTCTCATATCATGTGTTATTTCTAAATTCTAGTTACTTGTGTATTCTGGTTTATTTCTGCATATTAAGTTGCTTGGTAATCAATTGTGTGCTTCCAATTATTTATCTCAACACGTGGTATTAGAGCTAAGGTTGTAGGGAGCAGGTTTTGTGTTTGGTTATAGGTCACTCTCAGGGGTTTCTGATCGAGTGGGAGTAGAGCAATGGCAGATCAAAGTAAGCTAAGAATGGAGGAGTTGAAAAGCACAGATGGTCACTTATGGTCCTATGGAAAGAAAGAACAGGTAAAAGTATATTGTTGGTTTGTAGCAAATCAACATGAAGGAACTGAAGATGTAGATGTTGCAGGTGTTGTTGCACAGGATGCTTTGGAAGGTTTCTTGGATAAAGTTTAATCTTGGATAACTGATTATGTTGCCTCATTCCATGCAACCCCAGGGAGAGGAGCTGGTGAGCCTTGCCAAAGAATTGGCAAAGGGGAAGTGAAGCTGAAATCACAGGCGGCCAACACATGGGTGTTGAAGGAGGTCATGTAGGTCCTAGGTTTGGAGATATGGCTAATTTATTTAGAAAGGTTGGGTGATGAGAGATGCACAAGAACTCTCATAGTGAATGCACTTGAATTAGCTGGTGGTAAGAAAATAGGTACTCTTTATCTACTTGTTTATATTATTGATTCTTCTTTTGTTGTAGAGACGTGGCTTCGTAGGCTTGGTCACATGAGCAGGAAGGAGATGCATGTTCTTAAGAGGAAGACTGATATATTTGATAGGCTTAAGAACTGGAAAGCCTTGGTGTTTATGGAGGAGATGGCGGACAGAGACTAGTGGATGGGGCTGGATACTTTTGGGTAGAACAGTTTGGACATGGGACTTGATTCAAAGGAGCTCACAGGGAAAAAGTCATCACTCAGAGGAGAACATAGGTACTAGCATCTATAGAAAAATTGGTGTTGGTAGGAGGTAAGACCGACATCGGTCATGAGGAACGACGTCGACAGTAGGTGGACACCGATGTCGGTAGGGTTGGTAGTCAGGACAGGTGCAGGAATCGATGTCGATTGGATGCAGACTATGTGGTGACCGAGGTCGGTTACTGTAATAGATTTTGGGTGGAGAGCGAGCTGTCAAGGAGTCTCAAACGCCCATATGGAGGACTGAAGATGGTAAGTAAGCCTCAAATTTGTTGTTTCTCTTCTTTATACTTGTTACTGACTGCAAAGCAAGAAGGATACAGGAAATAGTGGGAGCATGGCATGGAGAGTTTGCAGAACTAAGTGGGAGATTTGGTAGGGTTGCCAATGGGAAGAAAGCATAGAGATGAATGGATACCTTAGTTGAATAATAGAGAGAACAAACACGTGAGATGGAAGACCAAGGCATATGGTCTTGAGAAAGCTACAGGATAGTGGTACAGGTTTTGACAGGGGGATGACAAAGCATGACTTTAGTCAATGTCAGGGTAACTACTATGGTTTGTCTTACCAGGGGGATGATGGTCATGACATTATCCTATTACTGTATGTGGATGGTATGTTTGCTAGCAGGTTTGTACATAAAGGGTTTTGCTGAGCTAAGGGTAAGATTAGTTTAGTGGTTTGCTATGAAGAATTTGGAGCAGCAAAATTCTTTGGCATGGGGGACATGGGAGATCACAGGTTGATTTTGTCTCTAGTGGGAGCTGATGTGAATCAGGAGTTGGCAAGGTTCATTATACAAGATGCAGAATCAGAGCACAATAAGGGCTGGACAGCTAAGTGTCCGAAATCACATGAGGTCTGGTATAGGCCTGAGTTTGCCCAAGCATTGGGTGTTGTTAGAGAGTTAGGAGCCAATTCAGAGAAGTGGGTTCTCAGGTATTTGAGAGGGACCAGCAGCAGGGATTTATGCTATTCAAGGTCAAGACTTCACTACATGGATTTGTAGATGCAGATGCGGTAGGGTACTTGGATGACAGGAGGTACATCACAGGTTGTGTGGTGGGTTGTCTTCAAGATTGAGCTTGAAGAGGGATACAAGCCAGGAAACAAATTAGATGGGGTACAGGTACATGTATAGTGCAACTATTTATCTCTAAATGGGAGATTGTTAGGTTGTGGAGCTAAAAGCTTCACTGATGCAAGCAGTGAAGGAGGTTGCAAAGGGTTGCAAAGTGTTACTGTCACCAGCATTGGTCAGGCCAACTGACGTCGACAGGGAGAAGATAGGAAGGCAACTAACGTCAGTCAAATGTCAGTCGGCGTTGGCACCCCCAGGTAGATAGGGACCGACGTCGGTCACCTGTGTGGTTCGGACTGCAGATGTTACGGGCAATTAGCTAATGAACCAAGTGTTTGCATGTTAAGAGTTATTTTTAGACTGAGAGCTGCGGATCTAGTTATTGTAATTAGATGTCTAATTATTGTTTGCATGAGATCTATTTAAGAGACTCATTGGTTTTATTATAAACTAGTGCTAGAGAGTAAGAGAGCAAATAATCTCCTTCCAAGAGAAGAGAGCAATGGTGTGTTCCTCCTAGTGCCACAGTACCAAGTGTGGGTGCTGAATTGGAGAATCAATAGGGTTCTTCATGTATGTATGATCTTGGTCATCAGGTGAGCATGGCTACAATAGGATATCTGCATGGGTAAGTAAGATCATTGATTTCCAGGTGTATGTGTGTGCAAGGTCAAGGTTCACAGGTGTGCAAAACTAGGTTGATTTGCAGGTGTGCAAGATCAGATAGGACAACAACACAATAGGGAATAGAATCAGGTGGGATCTACTTGGAGTATAGTGTGTACTTGTGGAGTGCGTGGAGCACTTGTGGAGTGCGTGGAGTACAGGTGTAAGGTGAACACCAACTCTGTGTTTGAGTTGGGTGTTGGGACCTAAGAGAGAGCTTTGAGGTAAGATTTACTGTTTATGCCCTAGAGGTGTGGGAGCCCTAGAGGTGTGTAAGGAAGAAGAACTGTGGCAGCCTTCTTTATTGTATTTCCTTCTGAAAGAGTTTTAATACAAGTTGTGTATTGTCTCTCATATCATGTGTTATTTTGGAATTCTAGTTACTTGTGTATTCTGGTTTATTTCCACATATTAAGTTTCTTGGTAATCAATTATGTGCTTCCGATTATTTATCCCAACAAATTTCTCATTGAAATATGCTTTTAGTTTTCCTTCTTGACTCAACAAAGAACCAAATCCCATAAATAAAGCATCATAGTCAACCATAAAAACTTTTTAAAAATATGGTAATGCTAAAATTTGTCTTTATATAATCTTATTCTTCAAAAATTTAAAACTTTCTATGGTTGCTCTAATCCATGCAAATTCCTTCTCTATCATGCAATATGCTATTGGTGCCACAATATTAATAAAAATTTTAATAAATTTTCTATCTATGGAAAATTCTTACCTCTTTACGCTTTTTTGGAATAAGCCACTCAAAAATTGCCTTTATTTTTTCATCATCCATTATCACCCCATCCCCTAAAACTACAAATCCAAAAAATACCAAACTATTTTGCATAATCCTACACTTCTTCAAATTTTCATAGAACTTCTCCTTTATTAAATAATCTAGCACCATTTCTAAATGGTGTAAGTGTTCTTATATACTCTTAATGAATATTAAAATGTCGTTGAAAAAAAAACCACAAACATACCAATATATTCTCATAGCACTATAGTCATCATCCTCATAAATATGTTAGGTCCATTACATAATCTGAAGCGCATCACCATCCACTCATATAATCCACCCTTAGTCTTGAATGCAATTTTACACTCATCTCCTTCATGAATTTGAATTTGATAATAACCACTCCTTAGATCAATCTTAGTAAAATAGATTGCTCCTCCAAGCACATCCATCATATCATCTAAATGAGGTATACAAAAAATATAATTTATTATAATTTTATTAATTTCTCTATTATCCACACACATTCTCCATCCTTCATATTTTTTGGAGGTAGAATCACTAGTGTTGTACATGGACTCATACTCTCCCTTATCATCATCTTTGTTAACAAATTAGTAACCTATTTATTTAATTACACATGTTTTATTGGAGTCATCCTAAAAGTTGCTTGATTGGGTAGAGTTGGTATTGGAATCATATCAATGTGATGTTGAATATCTATGTTCAGTGGTAAACAATTTGATAACTCATTAGGCATAACATCTACATATTATTTCAATACTCTTGTTGCTTCTATTGGTATTTTCACCATTTCTGTGTCTTCATTCTTTGTTACTAATACATAGCAACCACTTGTTACCTTCATTTATATGATAAATTCTTTAGTAGAGATCATGTTTATGCCTTCTCTTCCTCTTTAAGATTTAAGAAAAATACCTTTGTACCACCTTTTCAAAAATTGTATATGTTCTTTCCTTCATCATGAATTACTTTGATATAAAATTTCCATGTTCTCCCCAATAATAAATCGCATGCATCCATCAAAATAACATCACACCATATTTCATCATTATAATTTTTTCTTATAGAAAACTTGATTAATCACCTGTTATCTTCTATAACCTCATTCCTTTTCTTAAACCATGGAACCCTATAAGGATTAGGATGCTTTTCACATTGTAAATTTATTTTCTATATCATATCTTTAGAAACCATATTTTCAAAACTACCACCATCTATGATTAATTTACATACCTTTACACCAAAGTACATATTGTTTAAAAAATGTTTGATCATAGCAATGCATCACCACCTTCTTTATTCTGCACTTGTTCCTTCCTTGGAGTGATCATTATTCTTCTCATCATGAGATTCTTTCCAACATTTATTTGTGTAATTTTAGTATTTTGCTCTTATATCTCAGCCTCAACTAGATTCACTCTCGGGTGATCCTCTTGTTTCCTTTCTTGATTTTGATAGTGCATACACTCAAATTATTTCTCCCCTTCTTCTCCACAACTATTACACACATAATAACTATGATAATTTGAAAGCAATCCTCTAACACCACCATAAACTCATCCTCTTTGAAACCCTTACCTTTTCTCATCTTGCTTTTTTGTAACACATGATGATTCACCTTTATTGATATTAAACCCACATATGATGGTATTAATCCCACCTCATGCCTTTATTGGAGGGGATTCACCTTTTTTTTTACCAAGATATGTTCTTCTAAATTCTATCTATTTTTGTTTTGATTTGCCTTCAAAGATAATTGATAATTCGCCTACATGGAAAGTATTCTATACATGGTTAATTCATATTGAATAATAAATTTAAAACCATTTACATACCTGGCATTCATCAACTCTTCTATTTCATCATGATCCACTTGTATACAAATCATGTAAACCTCATATGTATACTCTTGTATATTGTGATCTTTTTACCTCAAATTATTAAATATTCTATATAGGGTTTGTGCATAATCCATAGGAATAAATTTTTCTACCATCTTCTTATCCATCTTTTTCCACAAATTAATCTTCTCTGTACCTTTTCTCTATATCTCTTTGTTTAGGTGATCCCATAGAATGATTACATGACCTTTCACTTTTGTGCATGTAACTTTACCTTCTTGTCTTTTCTCATATTCTTTCACTCAAAGAACTTCTCCATACTATTCATCTAATCTATCAACTCCTCTAGTCTTAAATTACCTCTATAATCTGTATCATCAACCTTAATTTATTTATTTGTTTTTTTCTAAATCCCAAGCCATCCTCTCTTCTATCAACGGTGGTTGATCTTTCTATTCTTCTTCTTTTTGAATTTATTCATCACAATCTATGTCTTCCTTGGCCTCATCATCACCTTATCTTATTCAATGATTGGTCATAACTTATGTTAATTTTTGAACTTGCCTTTGTATCTCTTTTATATTCTAATTCATTTTCACAATACCTCCTCATCCGCTAACCATTTCTTACTCCTCTAAGATTCAACCTTCCTCTAATACTAGGTAATGTAACTGAAAACTATCAAGATAATAAAATTACCAATAGGTTAATATCTGAAACAATACTTGTAATTGATTGATATTGATTTATTTTAATTAATTAAAACCCAAACCATTCTGAAATAATCTTCAACTCATAATTATAGTTGATATGTAAAAAATATGATGCAAACTAAAATCTAAAAAAAACTTCTATTTATAGCAACTACTATTTTTAGTAAGCTTCACATGCAAGCTCACGTAGATCTAAAAATATATGGCAACACTTGAAACACTAAAATTACCCCATTAGACAAATTTCAACTGAAGTTCACATCTGGTCCTAAAAATATATAATTTCTAAAAATAGAAAATTTCTAAAAGAATCAATAAACTATAATTTTAAACCCTACAATGGTCATGTTTAGCCTCCTAAAAATATCAAAATCACCACTAAGGGGAAAGAAAAGCATAGGTAAATAATGAACTTTTTGATATGGTCAATTTGGTGTGTGGAAGATCTCAAATTGAGCTACGAGTTAAAATTTATAACCTTCAAAACTTTGGCCTTTTTTTAATATCACTAAGTAGGGTTAACAAACCAATGAATGGTCCTATTCAGGATATAAGCATGCATATATAGTTTAGTGTTTATCAGTGTGCACATAAACATTGATAAACTCTAAATTGAATGTTCCTCATTGGTGACATGATACCATATCTGATCCCTTAACAATGAATTAACCATGTCTAACTGTCTATAGCCTGCTAATAGGGTTACAGATGTAAGTATGCGAGTGTGCAAGAAAAAAATGTGTTGTTTCATCTTATTAAGTTTTGTAGTTAGCCTAACATGCAATTATTTTCACACTCTGTAAGGCAACTCCATAATTTCTTAAAGGAGTTATTTCAAAACAATATAAATTATTACTTAATTGTAACAAAGGACAATTTAGGTAACTTATAATTGAAAACATAGATCAACATGAAAGTGATAAGATAGGATTCCAATAGAAACCAAAAAAATACCATAAATTCCTATGCCAATATATTAATTATCCCCTCCACCCCACTAACACATAAGAATAAATTGAGTTTATAGTGACAAATATATGTAGATATTTTATGCCACAAACTTTATTAAAAATTAAACTAACCTAGAAAAACCACGTTATGTTTCAAACCCATAACCTTTATCCAAATAAACCCTAAAATAACTTATATATATCAAAATAGGTATGCGTAAAAAATAAACCTTTATCCAAATAAACCCTAATCTCTAGCCTATGTGTAAAAAATAGGTATAACTTTCCTCAATGTTTCTCACTATGAGATATCAAAATTTCTATGATATATTACACTATCTTATATTGATTGTAATATTTTTTTTTAAATTTCTTTAGCGGAATTATCATTATGGGTTAATAACACATATAACAAACATCTTCACTGTTACATACATGTTAAAATATAGCATAAAAAAGATTAACATCATCCAACAAAATAAAATCAATATATGTATAATGAATGTGTCACCTACACAGATATAATATTATTTCCACTTTCATGGAAATAAATTTATTCAAACTTAACCTACCTTAAAATGGTTTCATGCCCACTTTATATTCTATCCATGCCAGACTACGAAAAAATAAATGCCTTTGGTACCCCACTCAATAAGAAAATATATGTTTTGATACATTTTTCACAAGGCATAAGCTTTAATTCAGATTCATGAAAGAGATAAATAATTTTATATCCGTTTTTCAAAAAAATGTAACAAAAAAATGCTCATCATATTCTCTTAAAAAAGGTTGAATGCCCAATCTTCTCTTTATATATTGTGAGAAAAAAACACTTGATATATTCATATCACCATTGCAAACCAATCCTTTCCTCAACAATGACAAAGAAAAATATACACATATTTTATACCATAAACCTTATTTTTTTTAAAAATGGCTTGATAATGACTACATGAAAAAACACACAATGTTTCAAATCTACTATGGCATGAAAAAATATATAAAACCTCTTTCCAATCCCCACTTTCATATTAAGGAGTAAGAGAAAATGGAAATAGTGATGTCCAAAAAACCAAACCATAACCAATAACCATTTCAAGGTCTATAGGTCTCACCATTTCAAACTAATGATTTCTACCATAACGATAGAGATGTCTATCCATATATATTTTACAACATAAAAATTATTGAAAAAAAAAATGTACGAGTGTTAGTAAGAAATCTTACACAAACAAAATATTTTTACCACATTAATGTAGAGAAATTGGTTTGAGCTTAATCAATATCATAATGATTACACTATCACACTAAATAATTTTAAAAAAATCATTGTGGGAAAGTTAAATAAATACCCTTTACACAAGAGCCTTACCACCTACATAAAAACCAAATAACTATCATTAATTTTATTTATTTAACTTCCCCCTTTTATTTGATAGTCCTATCTATCTACTTAATTACCAGTCTGGGTTTATCATGTACCAACATAAAATAACACCTTTTCAACGTCAACTATCATTTGAAATAATAATAATTTTTTTCAAGGTTTATGCCTTGTGCCTTTTCAATCTAAGATTTTCTACCTCAATGACAAAGATGATTATACATAGATAATTTATGTTGTAAAATTTATGAAAGAAATTAACCTAACAATGAATACATGATAAAATAATGGTCTATGCACATCCATATTAAAAAATAAATTGAATTTCAAATACATAATGGTATGAAAATCTAGCTAAAATCCATTCTTAATTTCAATTTTCATCTTCAAGAATTTAAAAAATCATTACTAAATTACAAGCAAAAAAAGTTTTAAATTTTCTACCTCTCACCTTTGCATATTAGTTATTTCTGCCATGATGATAAACAATATTAATGATAAATATTTTCAATTGTAAACCTATTTGAAAAATAAAATTTATTAGTTTCAACTATAAAAATTGGATAAACAAAATATCCTTTCCATATTATCATATAAAATAATTATTACTTACCTAATATCTAGTGTATGTGTACAAAGCTATAAAAGAAATAGGCCTTTACTATCCCATTAAGACCCCTTATCAGTCTCCATTGTCATATTATAAAATTGATATATTGTATGGATGTTTTTGCCTTCACCCCTTGCAAGCTAATATTTTATGCCACAATGATAATAGGGAGGCCTATCTTCCAAAGGCCATAATTTTTGATTTGCAAGTTAGTTTGAGCTCTAGTCCATGTCAAAAGGAAGGTCTCTAAAATTTTTATTTAGACATAACCTAATATATCTAGTTAGGTATGTTTTTCAAAGTTTTAAGTGCTAAACATGATCATATAAGGGTCTAAAAATGCATTTCAATATATTATTGGAGATTTTTTTTGTTTTTAAAATTATAATATTTTTCTATTCAAGCTTGAATGTCAGTTAAAATCTATCCATCAGGTTAATTTTAGTATCTAGAGAATATTTATATATTTTAAGCCTCATCTGAGATTGTATGTAAAGCCTATGAAAAATAGCATTTAAAAACATGCTAGAAGACCAAAATTATAAAAAGCTAAAAATTATGAAAAATATCATGGGTCAATTAGCTTTAGGCATATTTTTTTATTTATTTAGTTTTTTTAATTATGTATGTCAAATCTAGTTTGGATTTGATCTTTATCTACATAATCTTATGTAATACTTTATTCACTCAACAATAATCAACAAATAATATTGATTTTCATGCCATTTATGAGTTTTATGCCTATTGGTATTTTTTTTAAGCTAGTCTGCATTTAAGGATTGACTTTGTGTTGGGGTTTATAAATAAATAAAGAGATAGTGATTCATGTTTTCTTGATGTAGTCAAGTTTTATTTTATTTTTCATTTCATGTAAGAAAATCAAAGATGCCATTAAAGTGGTAGAACTATTTTTTAAGGATGTTGTGAGATTGCATGGTGTTCTAAAAACTATTACATCAAATAGGGACAAAAAATTTATAAGTAATTTTTTGGATGACTCTATAGAAGAAGATAATAAATAACCTACAATTTATTAGTATATACAACCCAAAAACATATTTATAAAAAGAATTAGTAAATAGGATCTTGGAAAATTTGTTGAGATGCATAGTTGGAAATAATCCTTAAAATGGAACTCAAATTTACCACAACTTGAGTTTATAATATTAGTTTATTGAATAGATAAAAATGAAAATCACCATTTCAGATTGTTTATGGTAAAAATCATAAGGGTGTTTCATATTTGGTGTTGTTAGCAAGTTAGTGATGACATTGAAGCATTTATAGAGTACATACTATAGTTGAAAGAAGTACAAAGTAATATACAATAAAGTAATTAAAGATATAATGAAATAACATATGTTAAAAGAAAGAAAAAGGTATTTGAATTATGTGATTTTTTAATGCTATATTTGAGAAAATAAAATTTATTAAAGGAACATACAAAAAATTAAAGTACAATAAAACAGGTTCATGCATAATTATGAATAAAATAAATGCCAATGCTTGCGAGGTGATTTTAACATAAGTATATGATATCTCTTAAGTATTTAATGTATCATATTTATATAATTTCAATGGAAAATATGGGAATGGGAAAAAAATGAAGAAATGGATTGTAAGCAACATGTACTAAGGAAGAAGATAGAAATTATAGTACATGTTATGGATAAGAAAACTGTGAACACAAGACAAGATAGTTACAACAAGTATTTGGTGTAGAGAAAAGGACTGTGCAACATGAAGATAAAATTTGTATTTTAGAATGGGAGGTGAAAATTTTGACAAGAATAAATGGCAGCAGTATAATTAGGACAACTTGTAAGAGCTAAATTGTTTTCAACTAGAGGAGAATGATGCAGAAGCCTATCTTTCAAAAGCCATAAATTTTGATTTCTATATTTGTTTTAGCTTTCACTCATTCCAGAATGAAAGTATCAAAAAAATTGGTTCTGACATAAATCACTTTATCTAGTTGGATATGTTTTTAGATATATTTAGAGGACATAATGACCATCTATGGTTTTGAAATGCATTTTAATATACACTTTCAGCATTTTTTCAATTTTACAAATAAAATAATTTTGTAAACAGACATTAAATTGAGATTATATTCATCCATTAAACTAATTTTAGTGTTTATAGGGTATACCGATATTTTTAGGTGCATCTAAAATTTCATGAAAAAATTACTAAAAATAGAAGTTTCAAAATTGTTAAAAGATGAAATTTATTGAAAATATCAATTTCTAAAAATAGCATGGTTCATTTAGCTTTAAGTAGCCTTTCGCCCTCTCCCCCGTCCCTGTCACCTAACAATAACTATATTACCAAAATGTGGTCTGTGCACATCAATATGTCTTATCTACATGATGTTTGTAACACATAATAACATAAAAACTATGTAAAACACCTTCTTAATATATGATGTTATCTTAAACAATTAAAAATATTACATTACCAATTACCAATAAATAACATCATTACTAGAAATCATTTGAATTTTTAAGGCTCTCACTTTTTCCAGCCAATAATTTTTGCTATGAGTATATAGGCAACTGTCCACATATTTTTTCAACCACAAACCATATTAGAAAAATAAATTCTATAAATATTAGAAATAAAACTTATACACAAAACATTCTCTCACATTCACATATATAAACCAATTAATTACTAGGACACCTCAAAATTATTTCATGCCCAATAATTGGTCTATGGTTATAGAGATATAAAAATTTCAGATCTTTATTGTCCCACTAAACATGTATTTTTTGGATCCAAAATAAAATATCATAACATTTCCACAACCACCTTATCACTAATTGGAAAATCAAAATAAATGGTTTTTATTATATTTATTGTCTTATCAACTTTATATATTTACCAGTTGTTCGTTAGTTGGTGATTGCATCCATGCCATGAGTCCTCATTTATGGTGATTCAAATATGTAAATATATACTATTATTCAAAAATATATAAATATGATCATATTCATCGTCAAAATTTAAATGTGAACTATCTAACAAATATGAAGTAATGGAAGCAATCTGATAAGTGAATGCTTATTTAATAATTAAACCTTATAAAATGTTTTCAAAAAACAAAAAGAAATCTGCAGTGTCTTTATGTTTTAATCCATACATGAACTCTTATATTAATCTTAAAGAAGTCTTACATAAAACGTAAAATAAAATTTTATATTAAAAAAAGTACAGATTCATCACTGTTAGTCTTAAACTTACCTTAAAAAATACGAATTTTTTTTTGTATATGATACCTTTTATTATGGATGATAAGAAAGGAATAATTTGCTTATTTATTTTAATTATTTTTCAATGATTTTTAGGTTCCTTACCTTCTTCCCAGAAAAAAAATGTCTTTATAAAACATGCGTGGATACCACGAATTATTCATTCCCATATCCTTAAAATAATTAAAAATGAATAGAGAAGTTTATGGTTCTAATTTAAAATTATTTTACCGTACCATTCCATTACATAAACCCCCTTTCTCCCTTTTCGTGATTTAAAAATAGTAAAAATTATAAACATCGTCGCTTCTACTCCTAATACCTACTGGTATATAAAAAATTTTCACTGATAATAAATACCCAAATGTGCCCTCACGAGAAATTATATGTATGACCCACTATTTGTAAAATCGGTTTCTTTAAGTCCATTTTCTAAAATATACATAAAACCCTATCAAAATTTCCATTAATCATGATAATATTTCTATCTTTTATTTTAGGCATTATATTATATTGGGATCAAAACAATTTCATTTAAGCATGTTTTCATTGATAGGAATGCAGGTAATAGCACAAGCGTTTTATTGCAATTTCAATCAAATAAATACATTTAAATTTGTAGGATGAATATGATCATGATTCGATAGATATTATATATGTTATATTTTGGGGTGTTTGTGTTGTAGTGTTCAAAGAGTGGAAGTGACGGTGCATTTTCCAATCGATAATTACATGGTAAATATGAAAAATAATTAAGATAGTAAAATAATTAATGACAAATATTCTAATTTTTGGTGAATGCAAAGGATGTTGAAAACCTATAATTTATTGGTGTTTTTTACTTCAAAACATTGTTTTATTTATTATTTCTAATATATTTATATGCATACATAAGGATTTGGGTATACAATAATTATGAGGTGGGTTAAGCACAAATATATTTTCTACATGAATGGAAAATAATATTATATGTTTAATTTTTCTTTGGAAAATAATATTATATGTTTTATTTATTTATTTATTTATTTTTTTGAATATTATTTTCTACAGGATTCATTAATTTTTTTAAAAAAAGTTTACATAAAATAGTTAATGGTTGTTTTTCTAAATCTTTGTGGCATAAATTATTAATTTCTAGAGTTAAGAGACATAAACATTGAAACAATTTATGGTTATTATTCAATTTGTTGGCCATTCATAATGCAAAAGTTTTATTTCTTTAAGAAGACAATAGAGATTGAAAAAGGATTTTAGATAGTATTTTTCATGTTGTCGTGAGTATGAAACATATTTTAATTTTGATAGATAGACATTCATAGACCATATTTTAGCTTTTTATTAATTTGCATGTCATTCTTTTCGAATTATGTTTATGTTAAAAAATATGTCTATCGTTGTCTCTATTGCTCAGGTATAAAATAAAGAGTATTTTTGTTTATAATTTGGTATATTAAACATTGGTTATGCAATGTGTTTTATTATTTAAAATCATGAACGATATTAAAAAATAGGTTCATATAGTTTTTCATTCCATCATGTAGATTTTATACTCGACATGAATATATAAGAGTTTATCATGTAGTAATTGTCAGTTCAATTTTTCATTTTCAAAATAAGGTTTGTGTTATAAAATGTTTTTGTATAGTTGTTTATATCACCTTAGTTGAAAGGTTTGTATTACAATGATGATACTATAGATTTAAAATTAGTTTTAGACATTTTTTGGTCCACACTGTAGGTAAAAAGAGTGGAAGGTCTAAAGGTCACTAAATCTAATTATTAACATTTATTGTGACTTTTCATCATTGGAAAGGCTATGAAAATTTATGTTTTACTTTGAATTTCACATAGTTGAAGATTCATTTTTATTATTTAGTATAATAGCTTTGCGTGCATAGAGCATCGATTGGGTATACAGTGATCATGGGCATGGTCAATCTCAAACTTGTTTCTTCGCATGAATGCAATGAGAATATTTTGTATTTCTATGTTTCATTGGTCACACTAATACAATTTTTTTTAATTATGTTTTGTAGTGTAACATATTTTTGGATGGTTTTGTCTATGGTCATAACTCAAATATCTGGTTTACAAAGGTTAGAGCCATAAAATTTTTATAAATTTATAGTTATGATTGTGTTTGTTGGCCATTATTAAGGAAGTATTTTAATTTTTTAAATATTATAATGGATTTTAGGAATGGGTTTTATATATTGCTTATATGCCATTCCAATTTTTAAATTCCATGTAATTTTGATAACTTGATATACATAGACCATAGTTTGTCTATACAGTTGTTGGAAGTTCATGTTTTCAAATAATGTATCTGATGAGACATTTACATATACAATTGTCTCAGTCATTTTTGAGAAAAAGATAAAATATTAATAGTTATTATTTCAAAGTGCCAGCCATTGGTGTTGTATAGTTTTAATTTATATAAGATGAAAATGTATATTTAAAAGGGGGTTTAGATAGTTTTTTATGTTGTCATTGGTTTAAAAAATCATGTAGTTTTTATAATTTTACATGGACATTTCATAGTTTTTGATTTTATTTATTTTTTTTCAATAAGTTTTTATGGTAGGATTTATCCATGTATAGTTGTTTTTGTTTTATGGAAAGGAGTTTAAAGAGGTATAAACATTACATTAGAAACCATTTATGGCTATGAT
This sequence comes from Torreya grandis, assembly GCA_037957365.1. Taxonomy (NCBI): domain Eukaryota; kingdom Viridiplantae; phylum Streptophyta; class Pinopsida; order Cupressales; family Taxaceae; genus Torreya; species Torreya grandis. Next base: position 510,676 of record JARHVA010007602.1, on the reverse strand, counting down.
TTATTTCATTAGTTGTTGGTAATACAATATTTTTTTTATTTTTTAAGATGACAGTGGATATAAGAATCTTTGAAAAAATATCTAAAAACTTTATTCCATCTCCACTACTATTTTAATGAATAAAAATTTATTTCTAGGTTTATGGTCCTTCTTAAGGTGTATGTAGGAATAACTTGCAGGTTTGACACATTATTTGGTTTGGATGGATATCCATAAATAGATGATAGATATAGAATGAACCCATTATCAAGTGATTTTTTTAAAAATATTTTGTTTGTTTTAAGTGATTGTTGTGAAAAAATTATAAACACACACACAAGGTTTGTAGTAGAAACTATATGAATATATTTATCACTATCCTTGTAGTGACAAAAAATAATTTATTTGTTTCTTCATTGGTGTTAAGTCTATTGTGCAAAATAAAATTATTATCATTAAGAAACATTCATTTTACTTACTTCTTGGGACAATGAATGCCTATATTCTTTTATAATTTCTTGTGCATATACCATTGATTTGGCATGTAACCATTGACTGGTTACATGGAATTTAATTAATTTTTTAAAATGTGAATCTCATGAGAATTTTTTTCCAATATTTATTTTTGAAGATAATATATATATTTTTTTAGGTAAATAAGGTTTGGGTTGGAAATTTATATTCATGACATAAATTTATGGGTTTCAAATTTCATGTAGTATTGATATTTCAATGTGTATACTTAAGATATTCCATATGTAGTTATTTTTAAGTCCATTTTATCTTAAATAATGATTTTGGAAAATAATATTATCTATAAACCTTATTCCATATCCACTTCCATCTTAATGAATGAAAATTTATTTCTAGGTTTATGGTTCTTTTTAAGGTTTATGTAGGAATAGCTTATAGGACTGAAACATTATGTGGTTTGGATGGAATTCCATAAATAGATGATATATCTAGAATGCACCCATTATCAATTAATTGTTGTGAAAATAAAACACACACATAGTTTGTATTAAAAAAAAATGAGGACATTTATCTCTATTTTTGTAGTGTAAAATTGTAAATTATTTTTTATTCATTGTTGTTAAGTCTATTGTGAAAAACCAATTTTAGATAATGAAACATGCATTTTACTTATTTTTTGGGATAATGAATGCCTACATTTTCTAAATAATATGTTTTGCATGCCTACTCATAAGTTATTTGAGCTTTAATTAGTTTTTTTTAATGTGAATTCCTTGACAATTTTTTTTCCAAAGTTTTGTTTTCAAAGATAATATACAAATTTTTTTGGGTAAATAAGTTTTGGGTTGGAAATTTATCTTTGTTACATAAATTTGTGGATTTTAAAATTCAGGTAGTATTGATATTTCAATACATATAGATGAGAGATTCTACATGCAGCCATTTTTAAGTGCATTTTATCTTAAATAAGGACTGTGGAAGATAATAAATGTGTATAGTTGTTTGAATTTTCATGACTAAAAAATTATATTTCTAAGGGTGAGATCCATAACCTAGAAATAATTTATGGTAAGGGTTTGGTTTGTTGACTTTTGTTTCTTTATTAAGGGTAAGGGTAGGTTTTTTAAAACTAGGGACCCATACCCTAGGAGTGAAACAAATAACCAAGGCTTGGACATCTAGATATTAAAATATTCTTGGTGATATAGTAAATAAATTTGAATAAAAAAACCACATAATGACTAAAAATAGCTTTAAAAAATGGCCACAAATGCTAATATTCTTAAAAAGGACAAGTTTCTTTCAACCAAAACAAAATGAGAACTAAAACAACTAAAAATGTCTCATAAGGCTTTATTTGTTAGATATGAGAGACATTTTCATGGGTTTCATACCTTGTTTTCCTTTTTCTTTCTTTTTATCCCTCATAGTTTTCCATTCCCCTTCTTCCTTAGGATTTGGTAATACAAGAATGGTGATTTCTAGGAATTTTGCAAATGTACTAAGTCAGGAGTCTGAGCTAATGAATATGGTCTATTATAAGTATTGCCATCCATCCTCTCATGTAAAATAGTCGCACCCTCCTCCTTATCTCTTTCTTCTAAATGTAATGCCTCTTTATGATAGCATATCATTTTAAATCTTTATGATGATAATGGACATTGAAAAGGAGAATTAATTTTTTTTTTTTTGGCCTTTTTGCATAAATAATATGTTTATGGATCTTCTTGAAGATGAAGAAAAAGATTAAAAATGGATTTAAAATATTTTTGTGGTTTTTTTGAGCAATCGAATGTTCCTATATGTTCTTGTAGTTTATGTAATTCAATAGGTTAGGGAGGAATATGTGGATTTCTTGTTTGTTATATTGACTCAATATGTGATTTTGTTTTTGTATTTTTTTTAATAAATGATGTGTTTTTTCCTAATGAGTTGATACTACTTAATCAATGAAATTAATTGTATATTTTTCACTAGGTATTAACATATGAAATTAAATCTAACAAAAAAACATTGCATTCCATCCATGGTCAATTGTCTGTACTATATGTTGTAGAGTCGATATGGTCATATTTCTTAACTTTGTATGTGTGGCATACATTGGTATGAGTGACTTACAAGAATGGATTGTGGTTTTTCAATGGAAAATTTTCTACCACTAAGGTGTTGGAAGATATAGAAGGGTCAGTTCTTAATAAATTTTTCATTAAAATTTATTATTTTACTTCATGTTCAAAATTATCATGTGTAAATGTTGTAATTTTCTTGCACACTAAAAAATTCAATTTTCTTATTATGTGGGATACTGAAGTTATTTCCATTTAATAGATTGACCCGCATAGACTAGAGATTATTAATGCAATAAATATCAGGTAAATAAAGGTATAATGAGTGTCTATGTGTCAATGTCATGAGAATAAATTATATTTTAAAAATATTTATGATGAAAAATATATTTTAATAGTAATAGCCATTAGCCCTAAAATAATTTATGGATATAATTTGATTTTTTTGGTATTGATTTTTTTCTATTTTTTCAATGTTTGTGTGTGTTGTAGTCTTAATTTATACATATCAAATGCTGACCAAGTCCAACAAAGTAATTTCTTCTTCTTAAAAAAAATTCATAAATATGCAAATTCCCTAAATTTATGATTGCAAAGTGATTAATATATTTTTATATAATTTTAATGTGTAAGGATGTAATGGCTTATTTGATGTGTTTCTTATATTTATATATGAAATATTAAAATATTTTTATTTTAAATTAATATCTTATAAGTTTAATAAATTAATAAGACATATTACAATCATTATTTATAAAACTGAATATGTGAGTTTTTCTTAGGTTGAGAAGGTTTTTAGTTTTAGTTTTAAGTGTGTTTTTTATAATTCTAGAGAATATATTTTCTGAAATGTCTTTATTTATTCTCAAATAATTTGTTATATGTCTATACCATCATGATTTTATTTCTACTCAAATCTTGTTACTTCTATAAGTTTTTTCTATAGTGGCATTTAAGGGGGTGAAAGGGTGTAATAGTATGAGTGGATTGGTAATTAAATAATTGGAACCTAACTTAAAAAGATAATTAAACATTAGAAGTATAGTGTAATTAATAATTAATTACAAGCAAACTTTTAATTATATATTTAGCATGTTGGTATATATGATAGGTGAACTATATTTATTATTGTAAAAATTTTATTTGCATTAAAATTTAAAAAATAAAAAATAAAAAATTATTTACCATGCTGAAATATATGATAGGTGAATTACATTTATTATTTTGATAATTTTATTTACTTCAAAATAAAAGAATTTATTTATTTACTTTATAATTATTATTGTGATAATTTTATTGCTTTAAAATAAAAGAATTCATTTATTTATTTATCATGCTAGAATATATGATAAGTGAATTAGATTTTTTATTGTGATAATTTTATTTATTTTAAAATAAAGGAATTCATTTATTTTATATTTATTAATATGGTAATTTTATTTACTTTAATTTAAAATAATATATTTATTTATCAACCTGGAATATATGATAAATAAATTATATTTGTTATTATGGTAATTATATTTACTTTAAAATTAAAAAAATTATTTATTTATTTTATATTTATTATTATGGTAATTTTATTTACTTTAAAATATAAAAAAATATTTATTTAAATTTGTAATTATTTAATTCATGTAAAGTAGACATTAATTATATATATATATATATATATATATATATATATATATATATATATATATATATATATATATATATATATATATATATAAATAACAAGGTCCAAAATAACTTATAGAATCATAGAACATATCCAAACACATAATATAATCACAATTAGAAATGATGGATTAAATATCTAATAAAATGAAATGCTTGATTTATTGGATATGAAAAACTAATATTTTCTTGTAACTTTTCATATATTAACTTATGTTAATATCTTCATTCAAGAGATGATAGTATCCCATTAATTTTTAAAAGGACAAATATTTGACATTAAAAATAAAATGAAAATATAAAATTAATAATAATTTAAATTATAGTAATTTAAATTTAAAGATAACAAATATTTGACATTAAAAATGATACAATAGAATATAACCAGTACAGTTAAAATTATATTAACTTAAATTTTAAAGATTAAAAATATTTAACATTAAAAATGATATAATAGAATATAAGTAGCACACACATTTTAGATAATTTTTTATAAAATACACCAATAGATATCATTTTTGAGGCACCTATATTGTATTGAATTGTGAGTGGTATATTTTATATAAATTTATTTAAGATATGTATCCTAGTTTTAACATTCGGTAATGGTTTTAGATATACAAATAACTACATGGACAAGTTTCATTTAGAATCAAAATTAGATCAAAGTATGTTATATCTTTTGAATAAAAATAATAATTGATTACTAATGTTTTTAATAAATAGTTTAATTTTTTTTTTGTTTATGGAACCATTGGATTCTTTTAAACACAAAATTTTGAATGCCCTTTTCTGTTGTTTAAGAGTAAACAACATTAGATTTGGCTAGGGAATATTAGGATCGTGTTATTTAGAATTATCACATTTGTAATTTGAAAAAAGTAATACGAAAATTGAAATCATTGTTTTTATAAATGACTATATGGTTTCTTTATGGCTATTTGAGCCTATCTATTACATATATTATTTTCAAAAAAAAATGTACATGTCTTCATGGTTGTACCTTTTGTAATAACTAAATAATATCAATATAAATTAACATTGAAAAAAACACTTCGACCATTATTTATATTAATTATACCTATTTTTTTATTAATAATACATTAATCAAACCTTTGCATCCTCACATGTACATAAAGAATGCAAATATTTTGAGAAGATAATTAAAAATTATGGAAAATTTACTTCTTTACTAATTAAATATATTCATTAGTAACATTTTTTTAGGATTCAAAGTATTTTCAAAGTTTACAGTCCTTAAATTAGGGGTTCGATGGTGGGTCCACCAGATCTATATTACTATATTTAATAGAGTAATGTTAAAAAGGTTTGATTTCTAAGTGAGTTGGTTTGATTTTTTTTAAGGAGTTTTAACATTTTGTATAAACTTAATAACCACATAATTTAAAAGATGTGTTGCATTATGTATGAATATATAGTCGTGCTAGTGATGAATAATGGAAAAAGAAGGGATGTGTTGAAAAATGTCTTGAAAAAATGTGATATATGATTAAATTTATGGTCCGCCATTAAAATATTATAAATTTTAGTTATTAATTAGAGGCACGTATCAAAATTATTACTATGTATAAATTCATGCTTATTCTAGGCAGGTTTGCATTAACTATTTCTAGCTTTATTCATTTTATCATGAATAATGGGAGACAATAATGGGAGACAAAGGAAACGTGTGTCATTAAAGTTTCTTTCAAATTCCCTTATTTTTTTAACCTATAAAGATGTAAGGAATATTTGTTATTATTTATACATAGAATCCAATGGAAAATTTAAGATAGAATTGTACTTATATTTAGATTAAAAGATAAAATTAATAATTTAAATTAATTTTATTTATTTATAATTAATGAATAGTTTTTTTAGTTTTTAGTTTGTTTGTTTTTTTTTTTTTTTTTTTTTTTTAAATTATTATTGTTGGTATATAATCATAATTACATAGATTACATGAAAGGTTGAAAAAATATACATTTTTTTGGTTTATGCCATAAATCGGTAAAGTTATTTGAAACTAATAATACATACTTTCATATATTTGTTTTGTGTATGGATATAATTTCATTGTGTTTCTACTTATATTTTTGGAATTTTTTTTTAGGGTAATATAATTTAATGTATATAATTATATGAGACTAGTTGGTATAACCATTTTAAGACATTTTATCAAGGTATTCAATAGTTTTTTATGGTCCAAAAACATATATACAAAAATTATTTTTTAATTTTTCTAAGGTTTAAAATACCATATAAATTCATTTCATCTCTAATTTTTGTCAAATTTTTTAAGTTATTATAATTTGTAGAGATGTTGACTTTAGTTACATTTTTTCTTTACATGCAACTTTAAAAATACTTTTGACAAGAAGTTATTGCAAGTACTGAAACAAGCTTTGTAAAAGATATAGAATTAATTTCTAGTTATGAGATGACATATTGAATGAGAACAATAAAATATGGTGGTCATAAGGTTTTTCCTTTAATTTATATGATTTTTTAGTTTTTGTGTTGGATGTGTATATAAATATATCATTTCATTTATGTCTACCAATTTTAAGGTCATAATCCTATATTACAATACCATCATCATAATGAATTCAAATATCAGTTAGGATATATATCATGTCAAATGATAGGGCATGTGGAAATACATGATTAAAATCATTACAATGGCACAGATAAATATCACAAGTGTTGTAAGTGAACAAGTAAAATAAACATGAAAATACAATATTGGGCTTTTAATAATTAATAACAAATAGTAGTGTCCAAATAAAAATACTTGTTCCCACCTTGTAGTTTTTAAAACCTATTTATATCACTTTAGCATGCTGAATTAATCTCCATTAAATGGAGAATTGTAATATGTTGATCATAGTATTTAATAACGTAGCAATACTAATAAGATAAATAAAGCTTGGGGAGGTTACCAATCCAACATTAAAGCATCAAGCAAATAACACTATGGAAGGCTTACAGGTTAGTGTATACACATTATATATATATGCATTTTATTCACCCCATTTGAATGAGAAGTGATTATATGTACATACAGGTCAGATTATTATCATAATTAAGGTATATGTATTTCATAATTCAACATTGCTAGTGTGATAAATATAGGTCATAGAATTTGGAAATCTAGCATTCAAACATCGTGCAAGTAATAATCTTGAAAATCCTTGAGTCATTATATACATATTATATGTAATTTCAATCCATTACTTATACATATATAATAGATTATATATCCTTCACATGATTGTAATAGTTGAAGGAGGTAATACTATTAAGGCTTGATTCTTTGGTAAAAATCTATCAATGAAGTAAATTATATTTTACTATTGGAGGGTGATCATTTCATTTTGATTATTTAATAGTAAAAATAATACATTATATTTGGGCACATATATATGTGTAATTGTCTTTATTTTTTGTAAAATAAAAATTTCAAAATATGATATTAGGTATTGGGTTGTTATCGATTATTTATAATTTATTTTATTTTCTTAAATAGAATTTGGGTGAGATGTTTGAAGGCATATTTTAAATGAGGTTTAAAAATATCTTATTTAATATTTTAATTTGATGGTGGAATTTCCTATCACAAATGAGCTTGATTTTAAAATTTAATATTGGACTTGTTCATTTCCATTTTCTTGAATTATAATTATGATGTCTACTCAAAATGGTTTGTAATGACAAACTGCGATAAATATGTTTTTGGATTATATTTGTCGCATGCTAGATTGATTAGGTAAGATGCATTTAATATTTTCAAATAAATACATTTTAACTATCTCTATTTCTTATTAAAATAAATGATTTGAATAAAAATATGAAAATAAAAATTGAAAATGGATTTTAGATAGTTTTTTGTGGTTTTTTGGAGAAATCGAATTCTACCATATTTTCTTGAAGTTTATGTAATAGAATAGGTTATGGATGAATATGTGGATCTCTTATTTCTTGTATGGACTTAATCAAGGTTTTTGTTATAAATGTTACATTTTTTCTTGTGAGGTGATAATACATAATCAATTAAATCAAGTATATATTTTTCCATGGGTGTTAACATATGAAATTAAACCTATCATAAAAAAAAATTGCATTCCATTCATGATCGATCTTCCACAATAGATGCTAAAGAATCAATATGATCATATTTCTTAACTTCCAATGTGTGACATACATTGGTATGAGGGACATGCAAGAATAAATGGTGGCTTTTCAATGGATTCTTTTTCCACAACTAAGGTGATGGAAGATATAGAAGTGTTACTGGTTAATAAATCTATTCATGAATTGAAATTTAATTTTCATTTTATGTTTTGAAATCTTAATTTGTAAATGGTTTTATTTTCTCTCACACTAAAACATTCCATTTTCTTATTCTATGGGATAGTGAAGTTCTTTTCATTTAGTAGATTTCCCACAAAGACTAGAGGTTCATAATATAATAAATATCAAGTAACTAAAGTTATAATGAGTGTTTATGTGTGAATGTGGTGAGAATAATTAGTTTTTTAAAAATAATTATGATGTAAAATATCTTTCAATGATAATAGCCATAAATCTCGAAACAATTTATGGATATACTTTGATTTTTGAAATTAATAATTTTTTTCAATTTTTTTCAATGGCTATATGAGTTGTTAAACGTTAACTGTAACTACCAAATACTAACCATGTCTAGGAAAGTCATTTATTACTTTTTAAAAAAAATCACAAATATGTAGGGTCCTCACTTTATAAGTGTAAGGTGATAAATTTAAGTTTATATAATTTCAATTATTATGTATGAATGTATAAGTTTCTCGGACATGTTCTTTATATTTGTATATGGAATATTAAAATATTGTTATTTGAATTATCTATCTTGTATTTTTAATAAATTAATAAGACATATTAGGATCACTATTTAAAAAAATGAATATATGTGTTTTTCTTAGGCAATGAAGGTTTTTACATTTAGTTTCAAGTATGTTTGTAATAGTTTTAGAGAAGATATTTTTTACAATGTCTTTCTTTATTCTCAAATATTTTTTATATGTATACAGGGTTTTGATTTTATTTACACTCAAATATTTTTTTAGCATTCCCATGATGAATTGTGATATCCAAACACTACATGGAAAAGTTTCACTTAGAGTTGACATTAGATCAAGTTATGTTATATCCTTTGTATAATACAAATAATTGAGTATTATTGCTTTTAATAAATAGTCTACATTTTTTGATGTCATGGAACCATTGTATTCTTATAAACAAAATTTTTTTAATTCCCTTGTATGTTGTATAGGAGTAAACAACATTAGACTTGTCAAAGTAATATTGGGATGATGTTATTTAAAATAGTCAATTTTGTAAGTTGAAAAATGTAATATGAAAATTGAAATCAATTTTTTGATAAATGACTATATTATTTCTTTATGGCTATTTGAGCCTATCTAGTACATTTATTCTTTTCAAAAAAAAAAAAAACATGTCTTCATGGTCATGATTCTGTTTACACCAAAACCTTGTCTTATCTTTTTCATGTTGGTCTATAGTTTGGACTATCGTTAACCTTAAGTGTTATTTTCTAGTATTCATTTATTATGTAAAAATAATTAATTCCATCATTATTTTTGTTTAAAAATATAAAAAATGACATCAATGCAAATTAATTAACATTGGTGAAAGGCACTTCTAACACTGATTATATTTATTCTACCATTTTTTCATTAATAAAACATTCGTTGAACCTTTGCATCTTCACACATACACTAGGAATGGAAACATATTTAGAATATAACTAATATTTATTAAAAATTTACTTATTTATTGATTAAATTTATTAATCATGAACTCTTTTTTAAGATTCAAAATATTATTTAAGTTTACAGTCCTAAAATTAAGGGTTCCATGGTGGGTGAGCCAGATCTATATTACTATGTTTAATAGAGCTATGGTAAAGAGGTTTTATTTCTAAGTTGGTTTATTTAAATGAGATTTAAAATTTTAAATACACCTAATAAACACGTAATTTAAAATATAGTGTTGCATTATGTATGATTATATAGTCATGATAGTGATGGATAAAGGCAAATTAAGGAATGCATTGAAAAACTATATCTAAAAAATGTGATATAAGATTAAATTTATTATCACCCATTAAAATATGTTGGAGAATTAATATTATTTTGATTCATTCTTATAGGTTTCTAGGTTTATCTTAATTCCTAGGTATGTGTGTATTTATTGTATTTATAAATATACTTTATTCCTACCTTTATGAGGTGTCACTCACCTCCCTAATCCACTTGTTTGATTTAGAGTTATTTACATGTAACTCTCCCTTACTAACATGGCACACACCTCAATTTTATTTTTAAGAGATTAGGACACAAGTGGTACACACTTGGAGGGCTTGTAAGGTCATAATGAGGTCCTACGTAACTTCTTTTTTCCTCCTCTAGCTTTATAAAAGAGCTCTTCCTCTCCTTTTTTCCTCACTTTGATATCTACCTCTTTTTATTATTCTTTTGTGTTTTTGATTGAATACTGTAATTTTGAAGATTTTGGTTGTAAGCCTTTTAATCAGATCACATGAGTTTTTCTCTAATGCCTTTGGTTTCCCATTTTAAAATATTGTGTCAACTTGAGGTTTATACCTTTAGAGGTATTTATTTTATTTATTATTTTCATTTATACATGGTAAATGTAATTTATAAACAATATTTTCATAATTCCTAATATGGTATCACATCTGGCTACCTTTTAATATTGGATTGTGAGTGTATATCTGTGAAGGAAACATATTTTTTTACAAGTGCTCATATTTTACAATACATTTTAATCCACCAAAATTTTCTCACCTTATTTTCTTAAACCTATAAGCTAAGGTGTTATTTAGGTATTTCTTGGATTAATCTCCTTTTTTTCAAAATCATCTCCATCTTTTTGAGCTTTCTAATTATATGTTGTAGGCTTTTTGGTGATGAATAAAACCTTTTTATAAAAGCATCACTTTGACCTAGCTATATATTTTGATTTGATTATTATTATTTTTTGACATTTAAAGGGTTTTTTCAATTTTTACCTACTATATTTTAATCAAAATTTGGTATAAACCCATATCACATTTTGAGAGAAATTTAAAAAATCATGACAATGTATGAGTTTTTTTTCAAAATAATTAAACCATTTTTTTTACAAGCTTCATGTTGTATTAAGTGTTGTTAATTTTTAATGCTCATATGCATAATCATCATTGATATAATCCTATTAAATATTTCATCTAATTCTTAACATGGCATGCTTAAATGTTTTGTACAAACACATTTTAGTAGTGATTAAAGTTCTATATTCTTTACTTATGCATAGTTCTTTGGACAAGTTCCTTTAAATCTATATCTTTTTATATTCTTTATGACTAGTCTTTAGCGAAATCATCTCAATTTTTGTTCTCATGTATTTGAATGGATAATAAGGCATATTTTAACTTAAGTTTTTGCTTCCCCTTCCTAACACCCTTTCTAACTTTGGTTCACCTTTTCTCTTATTTTCTAGTTTATGTTTGGCTACTTCTCATACATTATTAAATATTTTTATATACTGAATATAGATGTAGATTCTAGTCTGATTCAAAGTAATTAATTACTTTGGTTGAGTTGCATGTCACCTAACCACCAAGTTAATTACTTTGGTTGAGTTGCATGTCACCTAACCACTCAGAGTTATATTTCACTTTGGCTTGTTTCTCCCTATCAAGTGTTCTTTTCTAAAAATAATAAAAATTTAATGTGTGGCTTTAAACTTAAGATCTTATTTAATTTTTCTTAATTTTTTTCTACATGTTATTTATTTATACATGATAAATCATATTTTCTTATTATTATAACATATTATAACATCTTTATTATGTTGGTGTAGTTTTTTCTCCCATTGAGTTTTGGCTACATGGCCTTATGGCCATTCTATGTCAATTAGGTTCTTTAAGTTACTTATAAAAGGGTCACATAGGCTAATTATATTTTAATATAATTATATAAATAGTAAACATAGAGTATTCTTCATGTTGACCTAATTATCTCTATATGTAGCCCACTTTTTCTTTTTTAAAGGTTATAAAGACAAGTTAATGCAATTTTATGCATGTCATATTTTGCAATATTGTTGTCTGAAGATAAGATTCTTCCTCTATAATTTATCTGTGATTTCATTACTTCATACATAGATTTTCTCAATATTGTGTGTAAGGATCCAAGATCATGGCCAATCTGACATGGTGTCAGAGCCATTTTTATCATTATTACAATAATATTTGTGGCAAAATCTTTATACATTCATTATTATAGAAAAAATAAGGATTTGGTGGGATTCCTTAGAGAATTCATGCAAAACTTTCTACTAAAGTTTTAGATCACAAAAATGACTACACCATTGGTTTTAGAAGGTGACAAAAACCTTAGATCAACTATAAACATGACCTAGATCTGAAACAATCAATTTCTTTCTTTCTTTTTGGCATCCCAAGGCCCCATTTTTCATTTTTGATAAAAATCAATACTTCCTATGTTGTTGTGAAAAACTAAATTCTAGGTTTTATTCCTCATGTTGTAGTCTCAAATGGGTCTCTTATAGAATTTATATTACTAAATAATTTTAGACATTTTTGGTGTACCTCAATTTGGATGTCATGAAATCTCTACATTACTCAGATCTATAGGTGGTCGTTACTTTGGCTACTAATTAATCAAAAAAATTGGAGCATTGTTACTTAGCCAACAGACCAAATTAGACTTACAATGATGAGTAACTTAATTTTTATAAGTTGAGTTATTTGATAAGTTTACTTATTTTCCTGTAGACCAACTGAGACTTCTAGAGTTGATTTACATAAAAATCTTTGAAGTTAAGTAAAACAGGTCTGAAAATCCAATTTACTCTACTATAGACTGACTCAGACTTGTGTAGTTGTTCAACTTGAAAATACATGAAGTTAAGTAAAGTAGGTCTAAAACCTAGATTACACTACTACAGACCAACTTAGGTTTTTAAGGGTTATTATTGCCTTACATGGGTTTTCAATCATTGATTACTTATGAAAGTGAAGCAGTCTAGAAACTTTATATTACTCTTCCCTAGACCAACTTAGGGTTTCAAAGGGTTTTTACTACCTTACTCAGGATTTTAAATTCTAATTACTCCTAGAACTCAAGCAGTGTGAAAAATCTATATTACTCTTCCCTATATCAACTCAAGGTTTCAAAGGTTTGTTACTACCTTATTCAAGTTTTTAAAGGGTGATTACTTGCAAAAGTAAAATAGTTGTGAAACTCTAGATTACTCTTCTGAGATTGACCCAGACTTTTGAATGGTCATTATTTCTCAGAAATATGGGGTACCTTTACTTAATTTTTTTCTATTTTTATATTTTCCAATAAAAACTTACAAGTATGAAAATAAAATTCCATGTTTAGAAAGGGTCCAGGAATGTGTACAAGTAATAACTTGTAAGTACCATAACTTTCAATTTGTAGTTCCATTTTAGGTGTTATTTTTTCAAAGTGTATATTCTTACAAGATTTACACATTGGTGATATTTTTAAAATCCCTTTTTAACTTAAATTTTCTACATGGTATAATGGCTTAAAACCCACTATACCTTTTTTGGATGCATTAATTTTTCTACTCAATGTCCCTATCACAATATCTCATACTAATTGTTCATTGATGCATTTTAGCTAGTGCCCGATGTCTAATATTGAATGTGTATTGCATTGTAATTTAAGGTGGGGTCTTGTTGATAGTTTAAGGGGGTAATTTTATTGTGTTTAATATATTTTTTATTTTCATTTCAATTTTTTAAATTGTCTCTATTTAATCTACACTAATGGATCTAAATAGTGAACCACTCACACCATTTAAGTATATTGATTGGAAGTCTAAAATTTAGCTCACTTTGAGAGGGAAAAGACTATATCAAATCAGTATGGGTCAGGAAATCGAGCCATCTACATATGTAGAAGAGGGTAAGTGGTATAATAGATATGACAAAGGCCATGATTTCTTATGCCTATCAGTGTCTATTAACCTCCTATTTCTTATTGAATTTGTAAAAACATCCAATGAAGTCTACACCATCCTATACAATATTTTTGGTGTGTAGGACATCATGAGGGGTCACGAGCTAGAGAATGAGCTCATCACACTGATCCTAGGTGACTATGACACTGTAGAAGACTTTTTTTTAAATTTTTAGTCACTAAGATTGTAGTTAAAATAATGTGGTATTGATAAAATAGATGACTAGTTGATTCTATCCATTCTTGCAAAACTGGGTCTTGGCTATTCAATTTTTATCTCAACATTTAATGGTACCAAATGTACACTTGGATCTACTTGAAAAATTCCATCATTCGATGAGTTTTTTATTGATCTAACTCAAATGAAAGATAATATGGTTTAAATGGGTGCATTTAATTCTTCAAAATCACATGCCTTGACTATTAATTACGATAAAAAGTATCCTTTTAATAGTGGTAAACAGCGGAAGAAATAATCTAAACCATATCATGAGCACAATAAAAATCAGAAATAAGATGCCAAGCTTAAGGCATCATCAAATGAATCCTCCTCAAGCAATAAAACTAAGAAGGAGAAACTCAAATGATACTTTTGTAAGAAACTTTAGCATGATGAATCTCAGTGCATGAAAATGAAGATTGACACCTTGAATAATATGCTTGAAAAGAATAACATCATTGTTCTTATATCATAAACTCAAAACATGTCTACACAAGACTTTAGAAAGGCTAAATATAGTAAAAACAAGGGTAATGCACTTGTTGCAGTAGCTTCTAAGATTTCAACTTGGGTTATTGACTCAGGTGCTTCTTATCACATGGCCTCCTCAAATGATCTATTTTCATAAATAGATCCATATTCCATGGCTTTAATTCTCATGGGTAATGACACTTAAGTATAAGTAAATGGTAAATTATTAGTTGAATTAAGTTATGGGACCTTAAATAATGTTCTATGTGTTCCTTCACTATCCACCAATCTTTTGTCCATGTAACAAATCATTCAAATAGGGACAGGGAAGGGAGTTGAGCTCACACCTAATTTAATGGTTATCAAAGAACTACACAATGACATAATAATAGCTTATATGAAGGACAATAATCAGTCTAGGTTATATACCTTCTCATAATTTTCTCTAGATCAACCCTCAATTGCATTACTTACTCATGCAGATGAAGTGAGAAAAATATGATATGAATGGTTTGGCCATTTAAACTACCATTATCTAGAGAAAATTAGTCATCAAGACATGGTTTCAAGATTAACTAAAGTCAAATTCTTAGATTGCCTATGCAATGAATTCATTTTTGGCAAGCATCCAAAAGAGAAATATGATAAGGGCAAAGTAAGGTGAGCTAAACAAAAGCTAGAAAATATCCATAGTGACATATCAAGTTCATTTCCAAAACCTTCATTCAATAAGACAAGATACATGCTCACATTCATCAATGAATTTTCTAGGTACACCTAGGTGTTTTTTTTTGAGAAATAACTTTGAGGTCTTAGATCACTTGAAGGACTTCAAGGCAGTTATAGATAAGTAGTTATATTATTCCATCAAAATCTTAAGGTTTGATAATGGTGGGGAGTACGTCAACAATAGGTTCGATTAATTTTGCATATCATAGGGGATTTAGATGCAAAACATACTTCTATATAGTCCTCAACAAAATGGTGTGAATGAATGTAAGACCCATTCCTTAATAGAAAAGGCCAACTGCATGCTTCAACTAAAGTCTCCTACTCCTCAATTTTGGGCCAAAGCAATCAAATATTCATGCTACATTCAAAACCATGTTCCAAATAAAGATTCGAAAGAAATCACTCCTTTTGAAGCTTGGGATGGTCGCAAGCCCATAGTGGATCACTATCAAGTGTTTAGATCACCAATAGTGGCATGTGTTCCTAAGAATTAAAAAAAAGCAATGGACCCTCATAGTCAATCATGTATCTTTGTGGGGTATACATATGATAATAAGGGATATATGTTCCTACATCCTAAAACTCATGAGTTGTTCATATAAAAGAGTATCTAGTTTCATGAAGTCCCATTTGAACTCACTAATTGCACTCCAGACTCTTCGAAAACCTCACTGGATATTGATTCCACCTTAGACAGTGATTTGTATCCACCTCATAATCCTTTTGATGATTAGGATTAATCTTCTTCTTCTTCAAGTTCAAGTGATGAGAGTGGTGATAAGGATTCTCCTCCTTCTCATACTCATACTTTAGATGATGTTGACTCATCTCTTAATTATCCAATGTCATATAATTTTGGTCCAATGTGGGCTAGACAAACACTTCAAAGTGCTGGGAAATTGGTTGGAATTCTATTGAATATAAAGTGGACATATTCACAATTTTAGGGAAATTACATGCCTACTTGGCCATTATCTTAAATATAAAAACATTTCATGAGGCATCTTGAATTCAATAATGAGATTTTGGTATATAGGTGGAGTATAGTTACCTAATCACGAACAAAGCATGAGACTGGGTCCCACTTCCTAAAGGAATAAAATTGGCCAGATGCAAATGGGTTTATCAAACTAAGTATTGTGGAAAGGGGTATATTGATAAGTAAAAATATTGTTTTATTGTAAATAGGTTTTTTTAGGTGCCTAACATAGACAATACTGAGACATTAGCTCTTGTATCCAAGATGACATCTATTAGACTCACTATAGCCATTGTAGCCTCATATCAGTAGGTTCACCTAATGGACATTAAGAGTCCTTTTATACATGGTGATCTCAAAGAATAAATATACATAAATAAACTACAAGGATTTGTGTAAGATTCTTCCTTAGTCTGTAGACTAAAAAAATCTATCCATAGACTCAAATAGGTCCCTCAAGCATAGTATGCCAAGATGGACTCCTTTATCCTCATAGTCAACTTTACCAGATGCCACTCAAAGCTAAATGTTTACATATTGTGGAAAGATTATTATGTATTGATCCTAGTTCTCTATGTGGATGACTTTCTTATTATAAGGAACTCATGATCATCTATCTCAGCAGTTAAAATTGCACTTTAAAATAGATTTTCAATGATATACATGAGATGGTTGCATTACCTTCTTGTGATTGAAATAATTCAACTAGATTTTGGGATAAAATTATCATAATCTAAGTATTTTCTTGATTTACTTATGAGGTTTAACATGGTTTATTGTAAGCCAGATTTGACTCCCTTCCTATCTAATGTGAATCTTAAGGTTAGTTCTCATACACCATTGGTTGATGTAACTCTATATCATCAACTTGTGGGAAATATTATTTATCTCGAACACACTATACCTAATAATCCTATACAATTGGTATGGTCTCTTGATTTATGCATCAACTGGATGAACTACATTGGAAAGTAGTTAAGTAGATTTTACACTACATTCAAGGTTCATAAAACTATGGGATACACTTGAAGTAGGAATGTGTTTATTTGATCAGATACATAGATTTAGATTAGGTTGGAGGTATTCTGATCTAAAACACTACTTTAAACTAAAATTTCTCACTTGGTTCAGGTCCATTAATTTGGTCAAGCAAGAGGCAACATAAAATTAATTTATCATCTATAAAGGTAGAATACAGAAGGGCTATCAATGCCACTATTAAGATAATTTGGTTTTAGGGGGTTCTCACTGAGTTTGGTATTATGTTTCATAACTCAAAAATCATCTACTATGATAACCAAAGCACTATCCTAATTTGTAAGAATTTTATTCTCCATCAGAGGACCCAACATATATAGATTCACATACACTTCATTAGGGAGCCTATCAATGAGCAAGTCATTAATCTTCAATACTATCTAACATTGAAACATATTTTAGATAATATAACTAATCCCTTCATAGAGAATAAATTTATTCATTTACGATATCTCATTAGGGTTAGGGTTGCTCCATCTTCTTCTTCCTCGTATAGAGTTTATTAACTATGTACATGGGTACTTCATCAGGGTTTCAATGTTGGGGCCCTATTCTCATCTCACCTAAGCTATGATTAAGGAGGGGTATTTGTGTAGTGTTTTTCCCATTGAGTTTTGCCTACACAACCTTCTGGCCATTCTATGTCAATTACGTTTCCTTAGGTTAGTTATAAAAGGGTCACATAGGCTAATTGTATTTTAATGTAATTATCTAATTAATAAAATTAGAGGATTCCTAATGTTACCCTAATTTTACCTATATGTACCCCATTTTTCTTTTTTTGAAGGTTAGAAAGATATGTTAATGTAATTTTATGCAAGCAGGTCATATTTTGTAATATTGTTGTGTGAATACAAGCTTCTTCCTCCTTTGCAATTTATCTATGATTTAATTTCTCCATACATATATTTTCTCAATCTTCTATGCCAGGATCTAATATTATGTCCAATCCAACGTATTAAGCATATCTTATTTTTTTGTCAAGGTGTGTTTCTTTTTGGAAATGATTTATCTTATTTTTTGCTCCATATATTTATTTTGGAAAGGTAAACTTTAGTTGAATATGTAAACTTTTCCAAGTGGAAAGTTTTTTATTATTTATAGTAACTTTCCTTCCAAAATAATTCACTTTACTTTTTCATATATAACAATTTATGTTTATAGTTTAGTTAAGCATGCCATTTTTTTAATATAACCGAAAAAATTCATTTATTTTTTTTCAAAAAAAAAATTTACATAAGTTTTCTATATTCCCATGAGGATAGAAATACCATAAGTGTATTTTCCTATTAAGAAAAAATTAAAAAATGATTACATTGTTTTTTCGAAACTTGTTAATTTTTTTTGGGAAATTAATTTAATAAGTCTTTTAATCATTCATATTTATTTGGTGTGGACTTATATTTACAAGTTAATTGATTTAAACATCAAGTAATTTTAATTATTCATTTTGTTTAAGATAAATTTTTTCAAATGTTCATTGTATGAATTAATGTTACTATTTATTTATGTTTTTCAATAACAATAATATTTCTACCATATGCTCTCATGGCCTTTCAATTAGTCATTTTATTATTTAATAAAATTATGCAATCCATTATTTTCAAAAAATAAGAAATTATTACTCCTAAAGCACAAATTCAAATTCAAAATAATACTATTACTTCTTTTCATCAGTCCATTAATGTACTTCAAAATGCTTTTTGAAATAAAATGGATAATATTCAATCCTCTCTTGATGCTTTCGATTCTAAATTTTCCTATTTTTCGAATGACACTAGTTCTAATCATGGTGAACACTATTCTATATTTGGAGCACATAAAACACCTTTGAACCCTTCTTTTAGCAATCCCTATTTCAAAATCATGCAATCTCTGGGCTATTTTGGTGGTGCATTTGGTAAGTGTGATGATGGTATTTATGAACCTATTTTGCCTACTTATAATGAAAAGTTTAAATATCTTAGTTTTACTAATTCTCATGATTATAATACAAATTCAAAATCTTATTTCCTCCACTTATAAGGAATTATCATGAAATGTCTTTTGATTCTATTTATTCTAATGCTTATGCTTTGGTTAAAAAAGATAAACCTTGTGCGCATTGTGTAAAACATAGACATCCTATATATAAATATTATAAATTAAATACATACAATTTTTTTGATAAACCCACACATGATACTTTAAATTTTTGGAAAATGACTATTTGGATTCTTAAAAAAAATGAATCTTCTAGACAATTGATATGTCTTTTTGTAATATTATTCTAATGCTTCACACAAAATATCTTTTGCAAGTGAACATCTTATTTGTTTGCATTTTGAATAAAATCAATATCTTTTATGTATTCTTTGTTTCTAATTTCAAAGGTAATATGATTTGAATATATTTGATAACTTCTGTTCATGCTGGTTTACTCACTTTCTAATGGAGTTTATATTTCCTTCATTTGCCTTTACATATACTTTTAGTACTTTATGTATGTAGATTATATTTTTATGGGATATCGGTGACTTAACTATAAGTACTCATGTTAGATTATTTATTTTGTATGTTTGTATATCATTACTCCTTTTGGTTGGTCTTTATTCTATGGTGGATTGACCATCTTATTTGATGAGGATTTTTTAGAGATTCTTGGTGATCACACTTTCTTCCTTATGACTTTTGCTAGAACCTTCTCTTCTTTCTTCTCTCTAATTTTTTTGTAATTCCTTTTGAAGAAATATTATATTAACATGTAGTAATGTGTAATTTAAACTCCTTTACTTTTTTTTTAAATATTCTCTCCAGTTTTTTAGGCCCTATTGAAGTTAAAGGAGGAGTGTTGGAGAATTAGTCTTATTTTGGGTCCTTCTTATAGGTTTATAGGTTTATCCTAAGTCTTAGTTATGTGTGTATTTCTTTTATTTATAAATACACTTTATTCCTACATTTATGAGGTGTCACTCACCTCCCTAATCCACTTGTTGGATTTAGAGTTATTTGCATGTAACTCTCCCCTCCGCATATGGTACACACCTCCTTTCTCTTTGTAAGATATTGAGATATAAGGGCACACACTTGGAGGGATTATAAGGTCATAATGGGGTCCTATGTAACTCCCATTTTCTACCTCTAGAATTATAAAAGAGCTTTTCATATCATTTTTTTCTCACTAAAATCTCTACCTCTCTTTCTTTTTCTCTTGTGCTTTTGATTCAATCTTGTACTTGTGAAGATTTATGTTACAATCCTTCGAATAAGATCATGTGGATTTTTATACGATGTATTAAGTTTTCCACTTTAAAATATTGTCTCAACTTATGGTTTACATCTTGAGAGGTAATTTAGTTTATTTATTACTTTTACTTATGAACATTCAATGTTATAAATGATTTTGGCATAATTCCTAACAAAATTTTATTAATTAGAGGCACACATGGAAATTATTTATATGTATAAATTCATGTTTATTTTAGGCATGTTTCCATTAACTATTCTTAGCATGTTTATTTTATCCTAAATAATGGGAGACAAAAAAAAGGTGTGTCATTAAAGTTTATTTCCAGTTCCTTTTTGTTTTTAAACCTATAAAGATGAAAGGAATCATTATCATTGCCTATACAGAGAATCCAAGGGAAAAATTAAGATAGAAATGTATTTTATTTACATTAAAAGATAAAATCAATAGTTTTATTTTATTTTATTTATTTTAAGGTAACTATTTAAATAGTTCATTTTTTAAATGTTTTAAGTATTTGGTATATAATCATATAAACATAGATTACATCAAAGGGTGAAAAAAATACATTTGGTTTTGTTTATGCCACAATGTTAAAGATAACTTAGATCTAGACCATATTTTTGAACCTAATATTATGCGCGCGCGCGCATGTGTGTGTGTGTGTGTGTGTGTGTGTGTGTGTGTGTGTGTGTGTGTGTGTGTGTGTGTGTGTGTGTGTGTGTGTGTGTGTGTGTGTGTGTGTGTGTGTGTGTGTGTGTGTATAATTTCATTATGTTTTTGGTTATATTTTTGGAATACATTTTGGTATATTATAATTTAATGTATAGAATTATATGAGATTAGTCACTATAACCATTTTTAAGACCTTATATCAAGGTTTTCAATAGTTTTTAATGGTGTGAAAGACACACACACACACACAAATATGTATAGTATTTATTTATTCTTTTAAGCTTAAAAATACCATATAAATTTATTTCATCTCTAATTATAGTCTATTTTTTATGTAATTATAGTTTGTATAAAGGTTAAATTTGGTTACATTTTTTATTTAGATGTAAGTCAAGAACACTTATCAAGAATAAATTATTGGATCTACTAAAACATGGTTTGTAAAAGATATAGAATTAATTTCTAGTTATGAGATCAAAAATTTAATGGGAATAATAAAGGATGGTGTTCATAATGTTTTTACTTGAATTTCTATAATTTTTTAGTTTTTACATTGGAGGTGTATCAATTTTCATTGAAATACCATAGATTCATCGTCACATCTAAAGATGTTGTTCTTGTCATGTCTAAAAATAATGTCTTAAACTTCTATTAGAATAATATTGTTAAAATTCAAACCTCGATTAGCATACATAGCATGTTAGATGATAGGGAATTTTCAAGAATGTGATTAAAATAATTTAGATGTCACTGATAAATATCACAAGTGTTATAGGTCAACAGGTATAATATTTATGAAAATACAATATTGGGATTTTAACAATTAATAGTAAATACTAGTGTCAAAATGGAAAGACTTGGTCCCACCTTGTATTTTTAAAAACTTATTTATGTCATTTCATTGTATTGAATTAATCTCCCTTAAATGGAAATTTTTGATGGGTTGAACATAGTATATAATAATGCAACATTATTGGTAGGATAAATATAGATTGACGAGGTTGGCAATGCAACATTCAAGAACCAAGAAAGTATCACTATGGAAAACATTTAGATTAGTGTTTACACATTGTATATATGCATTTTATTCATCATATTTTATTGAGAAGTGGTTATCAATACATATTGGTTATATTATTATTGGAATTGGGGCATATGTATTTAATAATTTAGCATTACTGGTGTGATAAAAATAGGTATTGGAGATTAACAATCTAACATTCAAACATCATGAGACACATATTATTTAAAACCTTCAAGTCAGTAAATACACATTGTATGTAATACCAAGTCATTATATATATATATATATATATATATATATATATATATATATAGGTTAGATTATGATAGTGTGGTTTACACCCAATAATTATTCAATATCTTTCACATGATTGTAATAATCAATATTGGTAATAATATTAAGGCTTGATTCCTTGGTAATAAACCTATCACTGAAGTAAATTACTTTTTAGTACTAGAGGGTAATCATTCCTTCATGATTATTGAATTGGAAACATAATATGCAATATTATGGAACATATACATGTGTAATTTTATCTATTTATTATTAAAATAAGTAGATTGAAATAAAATATTAAGTATTAAGTTGTTATAAATAGTTTGTACCTTATTTCATTTTCTTAAATAGAAATTGGGTGAGACATTTTGGTTAGCTCTTTATAGGAATATTTTATATGAGTTTTAAAAATGTATTATCCAAGATTTTAATTTGATGGTGAAATTTCATATCATAAATAAACCCAAGTTACAAATTTAATATTGGACTTGTGCATCTCCATTTACTTGAAAGATCATTATGATGTCAGCTCAAAGTAGTTTGTAATAACAAAGTGGGCTAAATATTTTTTTTCTTATGTATGTCACATGTTAGTTTGATTAGGGAAGATAAATTTAATGTTTTCACATAAGTACATGTGCAACTATCTTTATTTATTATTAAAATAAATAATTTGAAATAAAATATTTGATATTGGGTTGTTATCAACTCTTTGTAACTTTTTTTGGTTTTCTGAAATAGAATTTGGGTGAGATGCTTTGGTTAGATGTTTTAAACAATATTTTATATGAGGTTAAAAATCTTATTATACATCAATTTAATTTAATTGTGGAGTTTTCTATCTTAAATGAACATGAGTTTCATATTTAATATTGGATTTTGCATATCCATTTACGCAAGTTATCATTATATTGTATGCTCAAAATGGTTCCTAATAATAAAGTGGGATAATTTTATTTTCGTACTTACATCACATATTAGTTTGATTCAGGAAGATGTATTTAATAGTGTAGCATTACTGATGTTATAAATACAAATCATGGATATTTTTAAGCTAGTATTCAAGCATTGAGAAAGTAGCACTATCAAAAATGCTTAGGTTAACATGTGTCTGTGTTTGTGTGTGTGTGTGTGTGTAATTTCTTATTTTTATTATAATATCATGTGATTATCGATACAAACAAGTTATATTAGGGTGGTTTACATGATTGCACTTTTAGAGAGCTTACACATGATTATGATTATCAAATTGCTAACAATAATTAGTTATTATTGGAATACCATTAGGTGTGTGTGACCATTGTGGAGTGTAAACATAAAAAATTGGCCTCTATTCATGTTTTATAAACAAGTGTGTTTCAACTCTTTTTATTGTTTTCAATTAATTTTATTTGAATTTTTTTGTGTACAATGTTACATATTCTTCAATAGATACATATGTAAGTGTATTTATTTCTTATTAAACAAATTCAAAATAAAACATTCAGTACGAGGTCGTTATCATTTGTGTTCAATCTTTTTTGGGAAAGATACTTTGCTTAGATGTTTCAAAGTAAATTATAAAGACAAAGACAACTATTTTTTAATAAAATGACAAAGATAATTATTTAATGATATTTTCACTTTAACTTATAATTTGTCCAATTGCACCACTTTCCTATTTAACATTGAAGGAGCCAATCCTATATTTTGGCAAATTGAAAATGACATGACATTTCTTGAGGCACTTGAATCCACAAAATAATTATGTACATTCTCTCCAAACATACAAAGTGTAGGAGGAAAATAAGGAGTTGTATTCTTCATTTATAAACAATAACACGTGCATCAACTACTTTACTAATTTATTTCCCTTTTAAAGTTCACAAATCCTTTAACAACAATTATCTTTTATTAAACATTTATAAAAAATCAAACATAGATATGTTAGATTTGGTTTTCTTTAAGTCCTCTATAATGTTGTATCCAATTTTATTTTGTTCAAATGAATAATCAACTTATAGTGGAATAGGGGTGCTCTTACAGATGATGTCAACCCTTTAGGAGGAAAAAAATAGAAATTTAAATCTCCATCAAGTGGAACTTAATTGTTTTTTGGAGTAGAGGTTATTAAAGGTGTTTGCAATTTTGTTCTCAACATGTAATTATTTCCTCTTTAAAACTTCATAAATTATAGAAGTTTATATAATATATCCTCTAGCTCATTACTCATCTCACCTAGGAGTTCATTAAAATTTGAAACCAAAACTATACTTGGATTCATCCCAACATGGTTTTGGTCACTTTCATTTATACACACTATTTATATATTTTCCATTACTTTTTGAAACATAATTGAAATTGACATAAAATAATCACAGTAAATTTTTTCATGATAAAATGTATTTTATAATCTACACCAATTAGGTAAGTCCAAATAAACCAATTTTACCAAATTCATAGCATTATTATTAGTTTGATTTACCTTCTCAACGAGAGTAGGTACATCCCTATTGTAATGCCTAGTATTCCATTAGTGAGTAATTCTTTGCAAGTTGAAATTTATGTTCTGGGGAGGATATTATTAATCTAATTATGAGGCACTTTTCATGTCTCAAGTTAACTAAATTATTGGTCAATCTCCTAACCAATTATTGTAATTTTTGTAACTCGATATTTACAAGTTTATTATAATTTTTACCTATATTGTTCTATTGATTTATATTTTATATAGGGACTATAATGTTCAAAAACATAGGTACAAGGTTTGTTACTTGATTTTTAATCAGAGGTAAAAGTTTTTGGTTACATAGCTATGGAAACATATGACTTGAGAGATAAAATTGATTCCTAGGCATTTGATTTGAAGGGGTTTTGTTGTAAACTATATTATTATTTGGGTACTTAGCTTCTAAAATCTGATTCATAATTGGTTTATTATTCATAAGTGTTTGATTAATCATGGGGACTTATTTGTATGATATACATTATCTCAATGATGTTATTGGACCAACACCATATCCTTCTGACATCATTTGTTTATCAATGTTGATGGTTTAATTATAGGCTAAAGATAAGGATGTAAAAACTTCTAGAATTTTTATAAGAAACATAAATGCGAATGGGTATAAATATCTTAAGTAAGTTTAAATGGTAGCTATTCTATTAGGGCATATGGATATTTCAACTTATTATACATCTTATGGAAATATGCACCAAACATACACATGGGTTCATGTGGTTCTCTATGTGTAGTAGTAAGGTGATGCTACAATATTTTAGGATTAATGTGTGCCCTAAAGTGAATAATAAACATAGTTACTAAGTCATTCTAAGAGTTTATGGAACCATTTCATAAGCCAATATATGAATAATATGCTACTTTATTTAGGCAATAAGGAAATAATCATCAAGCCACATCTTCATGTTCAACTTGATTTCTTACGATGGTATCTTTGAAAGATTGAACATGTAACTAATTGGTCCAAACCCCACTCTACACATATTATGAACAAAAAATTTCAAGATTATTTAGCAAATCATGGGCAAACTATGTAATATTTACATAATAGTTACCACTAGTAAGCTTGAAAACAACCATTGGTTGGTTTAAAGGAATAAAAAAGGATTGACAAAGGGATTCATAGCTTCTAGATAACTATCGGCTGACTAAGTATATCTAGTCTTCAATTTCCCTTTGTCAGATCTAGTTTTTCTTTTCTGTATGAGCTATAATAGTTTGATGTTACCCTCTATAAAATTTGACCTTATAATAATATTTATATTTTATTGTATTAAAACTTGGATTATCTTAGTGTGAAATTTTTCCTCAAAACTAAAACTAAATATTTAATATCAAATAGTAACCAGCTACAAATATCAAAATAATTCTAGATTAAGGGCTTTCTTTTAGCACCAATCTATTGATGAATTATTTTAGACACTGACTTAGGTACAGTGGAAATCCACCCAACCTATCCTTAAAGGAGATAGATTTTCTATAAGGTATATTATTACTAGGTCTTGGATTCTAAGATAAATCAATAGTAGATATAAAACTATTCAATTTCAAGTGTGACATTTGGAATATATTAAGATAAATGATAGTTACTAATCGGTTTATGGATATGTTGTATAGAGAATAAATAAATGTCTATGTTTTCATCAAATGAAAAAGATAACTATTCAAACATATTTTATGTTATAATTTTATTTTTAAAACTCACCTATCAATGAGTATATTACTAAGCCATGGTTTATACACATCAAGATGTGTTATCTACATGACATTTGTAATCCATAATGACATAAAAAATATCTAGAACCACTTCTCAATATGTAACTTTATCTTAATTAACTAAAAAAATTACATCAACAATTACCAATAAATAAAATCGAAAATATAGATCATTTAAAGTTTTATGGATCTCACATTTTCCATCCAACACTTTTATCCATGAGGATATAAAAAATTGCCCACATATATTTTCAACCACAAACCATATTATAAAAATAAATTATATAATTATTAGAAATAAAACCTCTAAATGAAATATTGTCACACATTCAAATATATTAATTAATCGACTACTATGTCACCCAAATATAAAAACTCCAAATCTTTATTGTCCCCCTAAACAAGAATAATTATTTTTCAATAAAAAATAAAATAACATAAAATTTACACAACCACCTTACCACTGATGGAAAAATCAAAATAAATGGCACTTACTATATGTATTGACTTATCAACCTTCTATATATACCACCTAGTCATCAGGGATCCATTGCATCCATGTCATAAGTCCTCATTGTTCTGATTCAAATACATAAATATGTACCATTATTCAAAAATATATAAATATGATCATATTAATCATCAAAATTTAAATGTGAGCTATCGATTAAATATGAAATTAAGGAATGAATCTGATAGGTGAATGCCTATTAGAGTAAATTCAATTATTAAACCATATAAAATGTATTCATGAAGAATTTTTTTTTAATTAAATGCCCTGATATTTTAATCCATACATGAATGATTTTATTAATATTAATCATGTATTACATAAAAATGTAATATAAAATTATATAAAAAAAATATACATATTCATCAATATTAGTCTTTAGGTTACAATTAAAAAATACATCAATTTTGTATATGATATGTTTTGCTATGGATGATACTAATGGATTAATTAATTAATTAATTAATTAATTTTAAGTATTTTGAAATGATTTTTAAATGCTTTACCTTCTTTTGAGAAAATAAATATATTTATGAAACATGCATAAATACCACAAATTATTCATTCCCATATGTTTGTCATGACCCTACTAGTGGGCACTTTTCTACAACCATTATCTAATAATTTAGTGGCACATATCTTTGGTTTGTCGACGGATGTTTCCTTTTGTCTCAATTGTGTGTGTGTGTTTGTGTGTGTGTGTGTGTGTGTGTGTGTGTGTGTGGTTAAATATTAGTATATATACACTATATATATGTACATATACTCTTGATATGACCCTTTGGGTGGTTAAATTAGGTGATATTATCTAGTTATGGTTCTAATACCCCTCAACTCACTTTGGAATGTCTTATTTTAAGATGTTCTTCCTTGTTTGAAACTTTTAGATATGCACTTTCAAAAAGTGTATAAAGTATACAAATTGTTTTATTTTAAATATCATGACTATGGAATGAATACATACAAATGGAATTTGCATTGTCCTAGTCTTGTGCGTTGGTCACTTAAAAGGCATATAGGCCTTGATAATGCATTGGCAATGTCTGTAAAGGATCTTTATTTTAGATAATGTAATAATAATTGCATATTAGTTTAAGGGGAAAGGTGTTTATTAAATTCCCATATGGGAAAACTAATTGAATCAAAGGAAATGTTGCAATTCTCCTTTAACTATAGTCAATTCTAGGATTCACCATATACTCCAATTTGGGAAAGAATTAGTGAATGTATGTAAGAAACTGTGTTTCCTCTTTAATGTAAAATCGAATGATGGAATAAAATTTATTCATACCAGGGATTTTACCATGTCATTGGAATTAAAATTGTGTCAAAATAATTTTAATTTTAGGTTTTATGGCTTAGCATCAATGGGCCATCATTTTGACCATTGAATTGATAGAGAAGAGGAAAAGAGAGAGAGGGGAGAGGAGAGTATGGTGTAGGGTTTCAATCTTACATTTTTGGCCTACCATGTTGGGAAAGCAGAAGAAAATGCAGTTTAATGGAATAAGTGGGGAAGTTGAATATAAGTATAAGAGAGTGAGATGAAGGTGTTGGAGAGTTGTCAATGATGTCTCCAAGATGGACAAGGATGTTGATGAGGTGTCATGTGTGTTAGAATTATAATGATAAAACATGCTTAAGTATGCTTTAGTGTTTGACTTGGTGAGGTAGATGATGGATGTTATTGATGGTATGGTCATGCTACAAATATCCTACAAGGTGTTATGAATACTTTGAATTTATGTGGAAGAAAAATTAATTCACTAAAGGAGTTGTATACATGTTCATGTTATTCTAGTCATCTTGATAGATAAGGATGAGTAATAAAATTAATGGTGTCAACATTTACATGTGTGATAGTGTGAGAAAGAAATGATCACATAGTGATGTCTAGGTTTATGCCTAGTTTCTATGATCCATGTTTTAGGGCATGAGGCTACATGTAACAAAATTTATCAAGGTGCAAATTTGACCTTATAGGTAGAATACAATGTTTCTATACTTAGTCAAATATGCAATATCAAGTGACCTTTATACAGGAATGCCAAGTGTCAAAACAACATTTAATCAGATCAAGGATATAATGGATAGATTTAAATAAAGAAAATAAATATCTAGTTTCAATCACAAGGAAAATTAATAAAAGTATTCTAATATTACATGTTTTGGTGACATGTGTCACAATCATGGAAAATTGGAAGAAGATATAATGACACATGGGTGATCACATAGAACAAATATCGACAATGTAAATCAAGTCAATAGGTAAATAGTTTCAAAAGGCATGTACTGATTCTAAGGGGTACAATCACATTAAATAAATGGGTAAAAGAACACATATTTCACATAGGGATACCAAGTGGTATAATCAAATCAAATAAATGGATCAAATTACACATATTTCACATAGGGCTACCAAGTGGCATAAGAGGAGAGATTATCAACATGATGCATAGAAGGCACGTGGTGGTGCCAAGTGGCAAAATCTTAGAAGCTTGTATCAAGGATAAAAGTTAAGCATTAAATATTTAAATATAAGATAATCATAAGGAGATAAACATATCATATTTTATCTAATTTTTAGGGGCATGAGATGAAGACATGTGTCTTATATTTTTGCATTGATCCGCGACTAATGGAATTTGAATTTTCAAATTAATAAAGGAGAAACCAACATTGATTATTTGATCTATATCTTTTGTTCTAAAATGAATTTACTAATGAAGTAAAAAGATAAGCTGTAAATGAATTCAAGGTACATCCATAAAATACGACTAGAAGGTTTGAATAAATATACAATTGTAGTGATTCATATCTAAAATTGAATGTGAGTTTGATGATCTTATGTTAAGAACATGGGAAGGTTATTTTAGTCTGTTTTGATGGTATTTAAAAGTTTCTTGATGAATTAGCTTTTCGATAATTTTTTATACTTCACGAGGACCATATATGTGGATATTTTATGATTGAACAATCCATCTTCAATATTAATAAATGCCTATAATTTGAGTATATATTTGTTAATGATGTTCTTATGTAGAAGACTATCATTTGAGTAGATTATGCACATATGGAGGAGTGTAGTGGTGAATGTAATCAATTAAATGTGTCTTAGGAGTCATGTGGAGTGGACCTATGCATTTATAAGTGATTATCTATTCCTAATTTTCTTGATGAAATTAATAAAAAATGAGAATAGGTCTCCATGAGACCTATAAGGGCTACTAAGGCCTATTTGAAAGGTGTAGTTGCTTAAGGGTGACCTATGAGGATACTGTATAGCTATGTCTTATCTTGATACAATAATTAAAGGTTAGTTCAATAGATATGATAAACAATGAAGATAATAATCATGAAGGATTTATAAACAGTGAAATCGAAGGTGATGGTTTCTAGATAAGAGTGGTTAAAGAAAAAAGAAGTGTGAGTGTGCCTAGTGAGTGGATTGAAGAGAAGATAAGATTGAGAATTTTGTGTATGACCTATAAGTCATAATTTTAATAACATAGCATTGGTCATTCAAGTTTCAAGATTGAATATGAGATAATAAGTTTAAAGTAATCCAAAAGGGTGTTTTCATGCATTGCTTATGTGAGCAAGCTTGAGAGAGTGTTAAGAGTTGAAAGAGAGGTGTTATAAATTATTTATCCATTATATTGAAAATCAATCAGAGTTATGGAGCTTTTTATTTCATAAGTGTTGTGTACATGCTCAACATCTAAAAAACGTGGGTTCTTGTTCATACTTAGGGGTGGGTACTCATTCTGAAGTTAGTGCTTCACTAACATGTCTCTTGAATGTATTCATATTATAGGAGAATTATTCCATGTGTTTCTAGGATTGAGAGTATGTTTTAATACACTTGAGGGTTTCACATATAATTCATGTGTTTTGTGCTTGATCTTGCACCATCTTTATTGTTCATTGATATGAATGACTTGTATTATTTATTAATGCTTATGGTGATTGATTAAGGATTTGAAAGGATTTAAATTGAAGTTTGGATTATCTTGCATCACTGATTCACCCACCCTCTCATTGATTATACCTTTAACAATTGATATCAAAGCCACACCTTCTTTGAAAATTTTAATGACTTGAAGGTGATCAAAGGTACAATGGATGATAAAGGTGTTGAATCATTTATTCAAGGTGAAATAGTATGTGACTTATCATATATCATACTTATAAAATAATTAAATTAATGTCTTGAGGAATAATTTGAAATATTAAAAAACAAGAATGCGAGTAAGAATTTAGATCTAACTTCCTTAATGAATCATGATATTATTGCAAGCATAAATGGTTTGAATGAACACATAGATGAAATAACATAAATAGTGAATAATCTAAAAGACATGATGAATAAAGGCATGAGTCAAAGAATGAATGATTTAGAAGATAAAAATATGATATCTATAGATGTGTTTTTATCTAAAGATAAGTAGAATTCTAGCTCTACCAAAGAATTCATTAATGAAAATTCTTGGGTGAATAATGGTCAAGCTAAGGGGATGACTAACATAAAAAATGAGAACAATGTTTTCAATTTATATTATTATATTTGTAATGAATATGGTCATAGACATACTGATTTTACTTACTCTTCAAGAAGAAAAAATGAGATCCTATGCTACAATAGTAATCATTAGGTACATATAGCCTATTAGTGCAAGAGTGAATTTTGGAAAAAGGACATTCAAGTCATTAACACCATCAAATGTTTCAAGAAAGATAAATCTAATAGTGAATGAAATAGGAAGCATGATTTAGATCATTCACCAAAAGAATAATCAATGTTTGTTTAAATTCCCTTGGATACTCAAGCGGATGAAAATAAGAAATGGTACATAAGTAGTGGATGCTCAAGTCATATGATAGGAGACAAGAGCATGTTTATCTCTCTAAATAAGCACAACTTAGGTTTAGTAATATTTGGTGATAACAATTCTTTGAACATAGTAGACAAAGGTTCTATAATCTTAGATAATGGTCTAACTATAACTAAATTTTTTTATATGTGGAAGGTTCGAAACACAATATTCTATGTTCTAGCCAAATGTGTAACCAAATAAATACACTATTTATTCATGACAAAGGATGTGAATTAAGAATATCCAAGTCTAGAAAATTTATTACAAATATTCAAAAGGTAGATAACAACTTGTATATATTCCATAAATCTAATAGAGAGGAATGCTTCATGAATCAATTAGAGGCAAGTTGGATTTGTCATATAAGAATTGGAAATCTAAATTTTGACAATTTAGTGAGTATCAATTGAAAAGGACTAGTAATTCATATGCCTAAAATCACTAAGATTCCTCATACTCTTTTCAATGCATGCCCTCATGGGAAGCAAACCAAAAGAAGCTACAAATATAAGGATAATTCCACCATTGTTTCATTTGAGTTAATCCACACTGACCTATGTGGACATACAAGAACTCAAGGAATTCAAGGTAACAACTACTTCATCCTATTAATTGATGACTTCACTAGGATGACTTGGATATATTTTTAAAGGAGAAATCAAAATCTTTTTCATAGTTTAAGGGTTTGAAATCTCTTGTTGAAAATGGAAATAGATCAAAAATCATGTATATGAGATTAGATAGATGAGGAGAATTTTGGTCTTATGAGTTTGATGATGTTTATGAAGAACAAGGAATTAGAAAATAATTTTATGCTGCTAAGACACCTGAATAGAATGAAATAATTGAAAGGAAAATTAGAACTATCAAAAAGATGACTGGAACCATGCTTCAAGATTACAAACTATCAAATGTTTTTTGGGAAGAGGTTTCTAATACATCTATTTGCATCTTAAAAATATGCCATGTTATAATAAATGGTGATAAGACTCTATATTATTTATACAACAATAGAAAATCCAATGTCAAATGATTTAGAGTACATAGGAGTAAGTGTTTTATCAAGAAAGATGAAAAAAATGATTGTAAATTTGACTCAAGGTCTGATGAAGTCATCTTCTTAGGTTATTCATCAAAAATTTCTTCTTAAAGATGTTTCAATAAAAGACTCCACAAAGTTATTGAAATCTCTAATGTAAAATTTGAAGAAGTAGGTGAGATCAAGAAGCCTATCATATATATAAATGACATTATTGAGAATCATATTTCAAATAATGAAGGCATACCTGATCAATCAAATGATGAAGAGGTAGAGGTAAGGAATGACACTAAAATTTATTATAGAAGAATACAAAAGGATCATCCTAATTCCCAACTTATTAGAGATATGAATGTTAATTTTCAGACCAGAAGGAGAATTCTAATCAATAAAAATCAATAAGACACATCTCTATTGTCCATGGTTGAACCTAAAACATTATTACAAGCCAACAACTATGAAAATTGGACATGTGCAATGAATGAAGAACTTGATCAAATAGTAAATAATGAAACATGGGATTTGGTTTCAATGCCCAATAAAAAAAAGGTGATAGGAACAAAGTGTGTATTTATAAACAAGATGAATGAGAAATTAGATATCATGAGAAATAAGGCTATACTAGTATATAAATGATACACTCAAGTTTAAGGGATAAATTTTGATGAGAAACTTGTTCCTATGGTAAGAATGGAAGTAATTAGACTCATCATATCTTATGGAAGCTTTAATGGTTTTTAAGTATATTAAATGGATGTGAAATCTACATTTTTGAATCTCAACTTGGATGAATAAGTTTACATTGGGCTACCTAAATTTTTTTCCATGTCAAGTAATTAGGATTATGTTTAGAAACTAAATAAGGCTTTATATGGTTTTAAACAATCTCCTATAGCTTGGTACGATATATTAGACAATTATATTTTGATTCAAGGTTTTGAAAGAGGGGTAGATGATAATAATTTATCCATTAAGATAAATAGAACTCATTAATTATTAGTTATAGTCTATGTTGATGACATAGTTTTTGGTTTTCACAATGACAACATGAGTAGATAATTTTTAGATGCTATGAGAACTAAGATTAAAATGTCAATGTTGGGAGAACTTCTTTTCCTCTTAAGATTAAAAATTAAGCAACATGATGTAGGAATATACATTTCATAGTCAAAATACATCAAGGATATGCTAAAAAGGTTTTATATGTTAGATTGTAAACCAATAAATACTCCAATGATCACAGGGTGCAAGTTAAGTAAACAAGATGACTCACCAAAAGTTGTTGAGACTTTATATACATCCATGATTGAAAGTCTCTTATATTCTACTACATCTAGGCCTAATATTATGCAAGTAATAGGGTTTTTAGGAAGGTTTGAAGCTGATCCTAGAGAATCTCAAATGAAAGAAGTTAAAAGGATATTGAGGTATCTCAAAACCACAATAGAGCATGGTTTATGGTACACTAGCAACAAATAATTCACTCTAAGGATAGGACAAATATTAATTTAGATTGGGTAGGATGTGTGGATGATGGGAGGAGTAATTGTGGTTGTTTTTTCTTCCTTGGTGAATGCTTGGTATCTTGAGTAAGCAAGAATCAAACCTTTGCATCCCTATCAACTACAAAATTTGAGTATATAGCTGATTCTTCTTATTATATGTAGGTAATGTGGATTAAATAAAAATTGGAAGATGATAATGTAAGATAAAATGGATGTTGTCCCATCTATTTTGACAATAACAGTGTAATTACTATCTTTAAGAATCTCGTTATTCACTCAAACACTAAACACATTCATATTATATATATTTTATTGAGAGAGAAAGTGAGTAATGAAAGTGTTAAGCTAGAATATGTGCCTAAAAAGAATAACTTGGAGATATTATGACTAAACCATTGACAAAGGCAACATTTAAATATCTAAGATAAATATTAGTAGTTATCTCCTTGTCTATAAATCATTAGTAAGTCTTTTGTTAATGGGTACCTTTATAAAATGGTTAGGTCCTAGAAATATAGGACTATGCATTTGAATTTGGAAGAAGGTATGATGGCAATTGTGTTATTTCATCATGGTTTGTGGTGGTTTGAAGGTGAGCAAGAGGAGCCTAAGTATGATATTGTAAAGATGGTGTGTTATCAATGAGTAAGACTGAGAAGTTTAATGTAAGAATAGGTATGCAGAGTGTTATAAGGATTTTTTATCATCTCTTTGAGGTGGTACTTTCTTGTTGATTGTTCAGAATATCTTTACAGGTCCTCAAGATCAATTGGTGCCCACTTTGTCATTATGTCAAAGGGGGAGAAAGTTCTTGAAGAATGAGAAAGAGTATTTGTATAAGCTTTGTGATGTGTGTTGACATAAATGATAAAATGGGAGATTGTTATAGCATTATCAATTATATCTCTAAGATGGCTAATGATGTTGATGAGGTGTCATGTGTGTTAGAATGATAATGACAAAGTGTGCTTTAGTATGATTCAATGTTTGAATTGTTGAGGAAAATGATGGATGTTATTGATGGTGTGGTTATGTTATAGAGAAACTATGAGGTGTTATGAATAGTTTGAGTGCCTATGAAAGTGAAAGTAATTCATCAGATCAATTGTATGAATGTCTAGGTTCTTTTTATCATCTTGATTAATAAGGCTAAGTAAGGAGATTGGTGATGTTAGCATTTGAATGTGTGGTAGTGTGAGAAAGAAATAATCACACAGCGATGTCCAAGTGAGTGAATATTTTTCATGGTCTATGTTTTAGGTTATGAGTTTGCATGTAGCAAAAGTTATCCAGGTTCAAAGTTTACCTTCTAGGTAGATTACAGTGTTTCTATACTTAGTCAAATTTACAATATTGAGTGACCTTTATATAGGACTTCCAAGTGTCAAAATAACATTCAATCAGATCAAGGAACTATTGGAAAGCATTAAATAAATTAGATAAATGTATAATGGAGAGAACAAGGTAAATTAATCAAAGGATTCTGAGATTGCATGTGTTGTTGACATGTGTCACAATCACAGAGAACTAGCAAAAGATCTAATGATGTGTGAGTGATCATGCAAAACAAAGATTTATGGTGCAAATTGAGTCATCAAGTTACTAGGTTCATAAGGAATACAAATATTACAAATAGAATGATCACATTAAATAAATTGAGTATAGTACATAGATTGCATGTATTGTTTCCAAGTGGCATAAGAATGGAGACTGCCAATAGGATACGTAAAAGGCATGCAGGGCTACCAAGTGGCATAATCTCAAAAGTATATATCAAGCATAAAAGGTTAGGATTAAAGAATTAAATTGAGGATACTTGTAAGGAATTGACAGAGTGTATTTGATCTAGTTTCCATGGGGCATGAGATAAAGACATGTGTCTGTAGTTTTTGCATTGACCAGTGACTATAGGAGTTTGAATTTTCAAATTAATAAAGGAAAACCCAACATTGATTTTTTGAGATATATCTCTTGTTGTAAGATGAATTTGATGATGGATTAAAAATCAAAGTTTTAAATGAATTCAAATTTCAACCATAAAAGTTGACTAAAAAGTTTGAATATTTATACATTTACATTTATTGAGCTGCAAAGTTTACTGTGAGTTTGACCATCTTATGTTAAGAACCTAGGAAGGTTGTTTGAGTATATTATAAAGGAATTTGAATGTTTATTGATAAATTATCTTTTGGATAGTGTTTTATAATTCATGAGGACCATTTCAATTTATTTTGGAGGATTAACCAATTCATCTTTAGTAAGAACATATTCCTTAAATTTGACTTTTTGTTAGTTAATGATGTTCTTATGTAGAAGACTATTGCTTCAGTAGATTGTGCACATGTAGACGAGTGTAGTGATGAATGTAATCACTTAAAGGTTTATTACAAGTCATGTGGAGTGTACCTATGCATTTGGAAGTGATCATGTGTTCCTAATTTGATCTGTGAAAGTGAAAAAGTGGTAACTTGGTCTCCATGAGACCTATAATGGTTACCAAGGCCTGTTTGAAAAGTGTAACTAATTAAGGGTGACCCATGGATGCTATGGATGACCTATGAAGATTATATTGAATTATGTCTTAGTTTTATAGGAGCCTTAAATATTAATCCAAGTCTTATTACTGACCAAGATGGTAATATTCATGGAGGCTCTATAAAGAGTGAAATCAAAGGTGTTGGTTTCTAGATAAGAATGGCAAAAAAATAGATTAGTATGAGTGTGACTAGTGGATGGACTGAAGAGAAGATAAGATTGAATATTGTGTGTATGACATATAGGTCATAATTTTAATAAAATAAGAATGATTTTGCAATTTTGAGTATTGAGGATGAACGAAGAAATTTAGAGTAATCCAAAAGGGTGTTTGGATGCATCCTTATGTAAGCAAGCTTGAAATATTATGAAAAGTTGAAAGATAGGTGTTACACATTACTTATTCATTAGATTCAAAATAAATTAGATTTATAGATTTGTTGACTTCATATGTGTTGTGTGGTTTCTCAACATCTACAACAAGTGGGTGCTTGTTCATACTTAGGGGTGGGTGCTCATTGTGAAGTTGGTGCTTCACTAAAAGGTATGTTGATCATGACCATCTTATAGGATAAGTAATCCATGTGTTTTTAGGCTTGAAAGTGGGTTTTATTCTCCATAAGTATTTCCCACATAATTCATGTGTTGTGTGCTTGATCTTGCATCATCTTTCTTATTCATTGATAAGAATGACTTGTATGCTTTATGAATGCTTATGATGATTGATTAAGGATTTAAAATGATTGAAATTGACATTTGGATTATCTTGAATCAGTGATTCACCCCCCTTCTAATTGATTGTACCTAAAACAATAGAAAGAAGATCAGATAGATTACAAGCATAGAAGAATAGTGATGCTACTGGTATGGTGTCACCATGGGAGAAAAACCAAAATAAAACCCTTCTTATTGATCTAAAAACATGTGGATTTATTTCCTAGTTTAAATTTTGTTATAAAATTTTATTTGAATATAAAAATTTACATTGAGATTCTTACTAGATTATATACCCAGTGGGGTATGTCTTACCATACCCACATAGGTCCATGCCACAGACATGAGTAGAATAAGGGTTTATGTGTGTGTGATTTGTATGAAACCCTTTTATGATGCTCTAGTTTTTATGAGTGAATTGGCTCATTGTTTGATTTTATTATGCCATAATGATTATTTGTTTGTAGATTTAATGAATTTTGGGATGTATTATTAGGGTAAGTTTTTATTTTATTCATTTTTTAGGCTAAGGGTTTAATTTGTATAATTTGTATGCATTTTTTGTATATGTTGGTCATGTGGCAATTTTTCCCAATTTGACTCTACAACATGGTAAAAAAAATTACCTCTATTAGTTACAAATTATTGATGTACATCTAATTATTGGATATTCTTGTGGGTATGTCTTGTAATATATGTATCTTGTATTTGATTCATGTCATAAATATAATAAAACCTTAGTTTTAATTTTTAATATTGTGTAAGTTTTATTTATATAAACACTCATGTTGATATTGTGGTCATGTTGGCATAGGCTATCATATAAAGTAAAATAGTGTTGTTTACGAATTTATTATTGATATTTTTTTACTAATTTTATCACAAGATTTGGAATTTAATTGACAAACTATGAAAGCTTAATTATGTTTGCCTATTAGAGCTTGTACTTGTTGATCTTGTAGTAACAATGGTTTGTATGGTTTTGTATTTAATAATAAAAAAAGAAACCCGTGTATAACTACTTAGTTTTAATTTTGTATGGTAAGACACAATTAATTATATGAGGAAATATTGAAGTTGTATTTGTTGAGTTCTTGATAGTAATGCTTAGTTTAATATTTAATTTTAAGGATTTTTGTGAAAGGTTATTCTTGAAATGAAAAATGGTACTATTGATATTAGCCTTACTCACATATATTACCTTTGACATTATCTTTCTTTTAGTGGTGGATAAAAATGCATAAAATTCTATGTTTAAGAAAGAGGTACTCAATTTCCATATATATTTCACTATGTTATTCTACTATATATGGTAGAAATAACTTGAGAGAAAATGAATTGTTGAAATAACATAATAGTTGATAAGAGTGGTGGCTGAATATCTTTAGGTGGTCCAATGGAGAAACCGAATGCCTTTTAAAGGTTCAATGGCTATTAGCATGGACCCACATACTAATAACCCTCAAATAATGTACCATCCTTTAGGAAACCCCATTTTTTTTAATCAAATCCTCTAATGATTATCATCTTGGAATAAGTATCTCATTGACCCAATCAGATTATGGGTTGACTACTCATCTATGGATTATCATGACGATTGCATCGTACATGGTAAGGTTGTGTAGTGGGTTATACATGCAATTTTACTATGCACTCTATTATCAATTCTTGAAATAAATATTTTTGGGGTTGTTTCATCTAGTATCAAATCTTATGCTATGAGTATTATGGAAAACAATGTTTATTTTCTCTCACTCCCTAGAAGTTAAGATAAATTTTAATTCATTTTACAATTGAATTAAGTTATACTTGTTGTTGGGTTGATACCAATTTATACTCCAAGAGAGGTTTAAAAATTGAAACATGCTTGAATAGCTTATCCTATGATTCAAAAATCAAGGATAAGGTTAGATTGGATGATGCTCATTGTGAACAAATCCAAGGGTTGGGTGGCCTCAAAAGCAAGAACTAGTCCTCATTAAAATTATAATAACTTGAGAAGCCATTCAATGCATGATTAGAAATAGGAACATGTGCAAAGTATTCTTGAGAGTATTTCGTAGAGATTTGCCCAATTTGAGATGGGTTTTGTAAATAAAAATGGGTTAAAATTAAGAGTGATGATTGTGGTTGACAAAGCATCAAGGAGCTCAAGAAATTTCCACCACTTAGTTATATGGGTGTAAAAGCTAATGATGTAGTTGATACATGAAAGGATGTATACATAAGTATATCAACCTATGAGGTGTGATATCTAATTTAATTAAGTTGGTGTTGTATGACACTGAGATGATGGAAGTTTAATTTTACATGAAGACCATTGATTTATACCATTTCCTTGGTTAAGTTGACCCTTATTGATTTTAGTTGCATTCAAGAAATCTTCACTTCTCACTAATTTACTTGTATGGGTGGGTCAATGGGAGATAATTTTTAAATTTTTCTCTCTTAGAATAAAGGGAAAGAGTATCTAGTATATTTTGATGGGTTGTATAATAAGTCCATCATTAGATGCTTAGAACATTATGACCCTAACAGGACCAAGGGTTTAACTCTAACCTAAAGCTCTAAATTGGGTATGAGAAGTTGGTATACTTGGGTAAATCAATTGATCTTGCAATTTTTACTTGTTGAGAGAAATTTCTTGAGCCTTGAGGAGATACCAAGCATGACTAGTGGTGATAACCATTGATATCCTCATACATAAGATAGCTATAATTTATTATACATTAAGCCAAATATCTCATTTACTTTGTTGAAAAGAGTTTGATATTGGAATTAAGGAACCATCATGCCTCTTCTAAGTTGCATAGTTATAAGTGAAGAAAGAATGTCTCCATGGGTTTAAGATGCTCTTGGTTGGGAAAGGATATTCTAAAGCAATTTTACCTTTGGGTAGCGATGATGGTAATCCTTGGTAAATGTATATTGAATTATTGTATGTATGTAACTATTTTATTTGTAATAGTATATTCATACCAATTTAATTGACTGATGTGACATGCTAGAGATCTGAAACATAAGTATCCTTATAAGGAAATGCTAGATCCTCTATGGTTTGACATAAACATCAAAGACTTGATCCTTAATTTTTTTTCTCATTTCATTAACACTCATTATGGATAAAATATGAGTTTATTTAGTTGTATGTTGTTGACAACTAGGGTAAGTAATTATACGTTCTTGATTGACCTATATTTTATTAGATCTGATCAGTTACAAAAAAGTAAATAAATTTCAAAGTACTATGTTTGATGCTTGGGAACATTATTTTATTCCAAGTAATTGAGATATAAGCTAAGTCTAGATAGGGTTTTGAGTTAGAAACTCATATATGGTTGGTTGAATTTTAACCATTATAACCTAGAATCGAATAAGTATTATACATGATAATACTAAGGTGCTAAAAATATGTGTATTTATATCAATTTAG
The DNA here is from genome assembly GCA_037957365.1 of Torreya grandis. NCBI lineage: Eukaryota > Viridiplantae > Streptophyta > Pinopsida > Cupressales > Taxaceae > Torreya > Torreya grandis. The sequence goes on along the minus strand of JARHVA010007602.1, from coordinate 468,921 downwards.
GCTTGGTTTAATATGTGAATTCAACCCTTAAAGTTTAATAAAGGACCTTGTGGTTTCATCACTCTAAATGATAGAAGATATTGAGTGTGTGGATATATTTTGATTCCATATTGATATTATTTTACCAAGGATATATTTTAAATCTGAAACAATCCCCCCAAAAAAGTTGTAATTGCATATTAGAGTACTGGATGTGTCTTAGATCTAATTACCTCACTTTCTAACATAAGTGATAAATGTTCAGCATACTCACGTACACACAACTAGAACCAAAGGAGGTAAATGGAGGTAGTTAGATAGAGGTAAATACATATAGAAGGTGTTATGGGTAAGAATGTTATTTTAATAGATGGTTTTATGGGGTTGAAGGTGTATCAATGTACACATACACAAATAGGACCAAAACACCATAGTTTGCACCTATACTTCCACATAATACCATTTCTAGGTCTTTAGCCATAGTTAAATACCTCACTCTCCTTAGTGGGTTTTTGTCTCACTCAAGGATGGTTAAGTTTAAGTATTATTTTACCCAGGAAGGATAACTCTAACATCCTAAGTTTTCATTCAAGTTAAAATAATTTCAAGTTAAAATTATATGTTATTAACATTATATTTAAACATAATCAACACCTAGAAATCAATTAATCACATGTATATTTCTAGTCATTCATGTAGAAGAAAATATTATATCACAAAGAAAAAACAAATTTGAAACTCAAGATTTTGTAGTGCTACCAAATGAGATCATAAACACCTCATAGAATTTGAGTTCACCATACAACTACTTAAATAAATCATACATCATTTATTTACTAACATGGATGCCATTATTTAGAATTATGATTAATTGTATAGTTATGATAAATATCGTTATTCTATAGGGAGTCTAGAAATGGATTCATACAACCATTATATTTCAATATCCAACGAGACATTACGAAATAAGAGAGATAAAGAAACTATTCATCTATGGTATCAAATTAATTAGACCTTAATTATCTTTTTATTTTAACAAAGGAAAACAATGTATTCATTTAATAGTTAAGTCATTTTTAGATAACTATAGAATAAATGAATCAATTATTTTCACACAATGTTCCATTATTATCTAAGTAAATATATACCTAATAAAACATCACATTCTAGATTTAAGCTCATATCAGAAGAGAGAAACAAGTGATTCGTAATAACAAAATACAACACAATCATAAGCAAATAAAATCTAACCAAGTCCAAATTGAGTGGAACTCAAATAAAATTTTCCACGTAACTCTTACAATTTTTATATTGGGAAAGATAAAGGCAACGAGGCATGTAATTTATGCTATCATAAGGAAAGTGAAAGCTCATACATCCCAAGTAAAATAAATCAACAAGCATGCATGTTTTAGCTGTATAATTATTGAACATCAAATGAA
>JARHVA010007602.1:460000-462500 GCA_037957365.1 Torreya grandis | reverse complement strand
TGATAAGGGTAGGTTTAGTTAGGTCTTAGGTAATGCATATGATTAGATAAATAATATTTTATGCAAGTGAATAGGAGTGAAAAAGAATTTTCATGAAAGGAGTAGGTTAGAATAATTAACCAAGTTAGTACAAAAGATTGTGACCACAATAATTATAGTAAATAACATCTTACAACAACAAGGTGAGAGTGCAAAAAAAACAAAATACAAAAAGTACCAATTTTAGGATGATGACAAACTTAATGAATAACTAAGATTTTTTAATGATAAAAAATATAAAAAGTATACTTGTCAAACTTGTCTAATGGCTCATAATTCATTTGGTACTAGGTATATTGCGACTAGCATCTGCCTAGCTCATAGATAATACCTACAACCACCAAAAAATACATCAGTTGGACCAAATCAAAAATCAATAAATAATTATAGATTCATAATAATATCAAGTGAAGTAATTATCCCATGAAATTATTAAGTGCATAGTCAAACATACAGTCTAATACTACTGCAAAAGTTACCAATATATAGTCTAACCAAAGTCATAACCAATAGTCAATTTAAGAACAATAATAATAATAATAATGTTTTAATAGTAGAATTTATTAAAAAAAGGTGGTATCATAATAAAATTGCATAAAGAGGCTATGATATCCTTGGTTATGTCTTATGCGCATGACACTTATTATTTTATTTTGGGATGAGTTTTAACATCCATGAGGATGTTATGATTCTCATGTATATTTATTTTATATCTATGAGGATGTATATTATGATTACATATACATTTATGGTTATGGAAACTATAATTTCCATGATGATGATATGATATTATCCTAGAGCATGTTTATGGAATCATAGAACCATGATTCATTATCATTGATAACATACATGGGCAATCCATCTTATGGTGATTAAGGTATTATACTTTTGGGAGGTTGAAAGATGTAACTTAATTCTGGACGGCATAGTGGGTGAATATGACTTACTTATTTGAGTTACCCATCTAATCCATGAGGCATAATATTTGTTAGTAATTTTATGAGACTCATGGATATATATTTATGGGCTATGTTGGAACACACCCTTCATTGAAAAAAAGTGTTGATGAACTTGAGATCCCTAAAACTGAGCATGATGTTATATGTTAGATATTTATGTCATGTTGGATGATATTTAAACATAGAGTAGACCGATGAGGACCATAAATCCTTGTACTTCACCTATCAATTAATCTAATTCGTGTGATACAAAAATAGCTTGGTATAATTTACAAAGCCTTTAGAACCGCATATGTGTCATTGTATTTTTGTTTTCCATTAGTACGTGTAAATTGTTGTATGTTGTGTAAACATTTTCCATTTTTTTGGTTATATTAATTACATAAACTTATAACTTATCTCCTTTGTGTGAATGTAATTATTTGTGAACCTCCATAGTTCCCCTTATATCAATATTATAATATGTATATGATTTGATGTGATGTAAATTTACTTCTAGAATCAACCTCTTTTAATTGAAAATATGCCAAGGTGTAGTGAATGTGTTATTAAGTGTGATCTTGTATCACTGATCTATCATTAAAATTTGATGCAAGTACGAGGTTTAAGGTGAATATAAAACTATATTCACGATTACTAGCATAGGTACAGGCTAGGGACTGGAGTGTTACGTTGTCTGAAAACCCACTTCTCCCCTTTGCATAAAGTATCCACCTGATTTGTTTGCGTTTTATACCATGAGTGACACATATTGCATGTGGGATATTCATGCATAATGATCACCTCTTTGATTGAGTGTTCTTTAAACCACCTATTTGAGGTTGTTTAACAAACAACCTTACAAAATATATTTATGTAGCCTTGTAAAAGCACTATTTGGTTCTAGAAATTAGATTTTTATGAAAAATTAGAAAGATTAGACTTACTAAAATATAAGCACATATTATCTTATACGGTCAAGCATGATATGAATGAGGTAATTATTATATTACTTGATAGGAATGTTCTGAAATGAATATTATGATTTAATACCATATGTTGACTAGTAAGTGAAACCATTATGTGTTTAAGGTATTGTTTGTATATAATTAAAAAAATTATTATTTTGAAATAAATATTTCTATTTTTTTAAGTATGGACGGAATTCATGCTAATTTTATGCTCAAGAGGAGAAATGTAAAGTTATGATCAGGTAGATTTTTTAAATTTTATGTACTTTATTATGCTGCCATTAGGTAAATGCCATGATATGATAGGATTGTAATCCCTATAACCATCATGTGAGATCATAAATTTTTAAATAATATGATGAAAACCTTGGGGTTGCATGTGAATGCCTAGTATGGCTTCTATGATGTTCTATGTGGATCATGTGGTATTCTTCAGTAGCCCAAAAATGGTTAATTATGAAAGGAAAGTAACCATAAGTTAACACACACACACACACACACACACAAACACACACACACACACACACACACACAAACACACACACACACACA